>JAOTOM010003489.1:0-15000 GCA_034440615.1 Ashinkailepas kermadecensis
GCGTTTTAATTTAGTTTACTTTTGTTGGTTTTGGGGGAGGGGCAAAAGACACTATGGCCCCCTTTGAAGCGCTTGGGAGGGGGGGCATGGCCGGAATGGCCCCCTGGATCCGCCAGTGCCTACCATACGAAAAAGGTTGATCGAGATTAGTATGATTTAGTATGATTCAGTAGGATCGGGTGCAACCCACCCTCCCCCACACTCACCGAATTTCTCCAACGAAGACGCCCCGCCAAGGAAATGGTACCCCGTCACAATTCCTGCTTCCGCCCCTGCACGCTCCGTCTTGCGCGCCGATGCATTCCACCTTTGTGTTGACCTTACATAAAACTGGACTGCCCCTCCACGAGGCCAGTAGCGCTGACATCGTTTGCCTAGAGTTTTCATTCGCTTCACGTCGAGTACTTAATTCATTCACTGAATTCATTCGCTTACGTAGAGTACATTTGAAACAGCAATTTCGACACTCATTGTCCAGCAAAGCAGATACGTTTATTGCTCCACCCGTTCCCCAGATCACTATTGGCGAATTTCGCTCGGATCTCGAGCTGAGGAGCGGCGTGGCGCGCAATGTGGCACACTGGGGGACTGGCGTGAAATCGGTACCCTATCGGTATCTTGATATCGAACATCGTGATGCCGGTGCCCTACAACATCTTGGTACCCCATCGGTGAAAAGCAGCTACAAAACTGCCCGTATCTCGAAATGCAATTCAGAGTCCCGAGAGGCCGTTCAGATTCCGAATGCATAAGGCGAAACGCGACCTTTTCCCGGTGCCGAGCGACCTTTTCCCATGAGCCGAGAAACCAATTGAATAATCTGCGAGCGTGCGTCATTAGCTTCGACAGGAAAAGGGCGAGCTGAACGGAACTGGATGAGGCAGCTGCTGGCTCATTCAATCGGCATTTTCCAAATGTGGGTCAACGTTTTGCGGATGAGCTGGGAGCTCGGCCGGCCGCCCGGCCGCCGCCGCCAGGGCGGGCGGCAGAGGTCAATAAATGCTCGGATTTGTCGTTTGGGAAAAATCAGGGTCATATTTTATCGCATCGACGAGTGCTGTAAGCAGCCAAAATGTGGCCTTTTAAAACCTTTTCGAGATGACAAGCAGCTGAGGTATAAGGCGTCGCCTGCCTCTCACCCTAGCAGGGAGGGCGTGAACCGTGGCGGAGGATGATCGGATTTTGAACATCTCATAATAACCCCGTGGTCTTGAATGGGAAAAATCGACCAAAAGCCATCCCGCTTTCTGACACAAATCCCGCAGCGTCGCTCTGCCGTCGGGCGTCATAATTCCCTGCCGACCGCTCCTCGAGAAAACCAAGTGCCTCCCCCGAGTGGCAGCGAACTGCTGCCAACGTCAGTCACTGTCGCGCCGAAAAACAGATCTCTGGAGAGCGAACGCGCCGCCACCGTCACCGCCGCCGCCGTCACCCGCCTCGGCCGCCGTCGCCGCGCATACTGTACACACAAGTGCAAGACTGTTGCTTGCAAAGAATGCTACAACCTAAGTTTCACCCGCTAATTAGACGAGAGAGCTGGACTATTACTGAGCAGCTCACAGGGATGTAAGAGAAACATGCTTGGTCAGCAACCCAAAACATAGCGAATTGCTAATAGCTGGCGTCAACAAAGAGTGCACACAAAACACATCATGTCATTCCACAAGTGCTACGCTATGTGCAACATGTCGTTAGGGCGGTTTTAATGATAGCTATATAGCTATCATTAAACCGCCCTACACAACCCTATCATTAAACCGCCCTGAAACCGCCCTAACGACCGCCCTAACACAGTGTAGCAGGAGTCGGTTGCTATATAGCAACCGACTCCTGCTACACTGGGTTTGACAGTGCATGTTGCTCCGCGACCAAAACACTCACTCACGTGGTCCAGCACAACACTCACTCACGTTCCAATGACCCAACAACGAAACATGCTCCGCCTATCGTTCGCGACGCTGGGAGAGCCTGAATTCGAAGAGTTATTAGAGTTATTAGAGAGTAGTGTCGGCACGCGACTGATCCCCACATCCGGCGAAACAAAGGACGGGCGACCGCAGTTGGTAACAGCCGAAGTTGCGACAACACCATATTCAAGCCGGCGACGAGATACGTCAGGTCAGGTCAGGTCAGGTCACGTCACGTCACGTCACGTCACGTCACGTCACGTCACGTCACGTCACGTCACGTCACGTCAGGACAGGACAGGTCAGGTCAGGTCACGCCACATTGCGTCAGGTCAGGTCAGGTCAGGTCAGGTCAGGACACGTCACGTCACGTCACGTCACGCCACGTCACCACCGAGCTGTCGGACAGCTCAGAAATCCCCGGAGGTGCTTCTCGGCGCTGTATTTGGCGCCATAATTTGACGGGAAATGTCGACGCGCTCGTATATCTCTGGGCCTGCACAGCTATGCAGTTCGTACGGAATTGTGTTCCATTTGTGTTCCCTGATGGTCACTTTCAGCGAGTCTTGATATAACGGTTAATTAAAACGAGGCTATATAGATGACCTAATGTCTGTAAGCTTTGTATATCAATCTTCTCGATTGCTTTGATGACATCTTAGTTACATTAGCATAGACGTCGCCTCAGCGACTTACAAGGTGGCTCGGCACATAGCCGTCAGTGTTAGTATTCAGAACTGGGCGCCTGACGCTCTCATCCTGAGCCTCTCCAAACCCAGAGATCTTCAGCAATGGTTTACACCTTACTACCGGATGCATCCTTCCGACATCATCAAAGACGGCACCAGCATACAGAATGACTTCTGGTTTCAATCGTAGAGCAATGCTGGCTTGCATTAGCCCCACGACGTTTCCAATATCAACCGATAGCAATACCAACCGATGTCAATTCCAACCGATATCAATATCAACCGATATCAATATCAACCGGTATTGCTCAACCGATGCTCCAACCGATGCTCAACCAGTATCAACTAATATTACCGTATCCCGGGCCGTTTCCGTTATCACCCAGTTCACTTATCATATACCAGACAGGTTGAATTTGCCTGAATTTCAACGGCGCTGGTGCGTGCGTGACCTGACGTTTAACACGAAGTTTGGCACCCGAGTCCTACTTATCCGCCGGATATATGGTAGCGGCCATCATTATATGGTAGCGGCCATCATTATATGGTAGCGGCCATCATTATATGGTAGCGGCCATCATTATATGGTAGCGGCCATCATTATATGGTAGCGACCATCATTATATGGTAGCGGCCATCATTATATGGTAGCGACCATCATTATATGGTAGCGGCCATCATTATATGGTAGCGACCATCATTATATGGTAGCGGCCATCATTATATGGTAGCGGCCATCATTATATGGTAGCGACCATCATTATATGGTAGCGGCCATCATTATATGGTAGCGGCCATCATTATATGGTAGCGACCATCATTATATGGTAGCGGCCATCATTATATGGTAGCGACCATCATTATATGGTAGCGGCCATCATTATATGGTAGCGGCCATCATTATATGGTAGCGGCCATCATTATATGGTAGCGGCCATCATTATATGGTAGCGGCCATCATTATATGGTAGCGGCCATCATTATATGGTAGCGGCCATCATTATATGGTAGCGGCCATCATTATATGGTAGCGACCATCATTATATGGTAGCGGCCATCATTATATGGTAGCGACCATCATTATATGGTAGCGGCCATCATTATATGGTAGCGGCCATCATTATATGGTAGCGACCATCATTCTGCCACGTCGGCGGGAGGCTAAACATGTTTTCACGTCTCAGTCAGGCGCTCGTTCGTAGAAGACGGGCCACGTTGAGCCACGTGGAGCCGCCAGCTCCCGGCCGAAATTAGAAGATAAAACGAAGTTCGGCCGACCGAAGGGATTCCCGGCTGGGCGGGGGCGATCGCTGCCGCTGTATAAAGTGTTCTTTACGGACCGAACTTGACCAACTGTCGGCGGCAGGGGGTGGTAAGATGGCGAGCACGTGGCGCGACGGTCATCGGCAGCGTCCCCTGACGACTACCAAGGGTGGTGAGCTGAGGCGGGGGTGGTGACTCTACATCCGCTGACGGCTACCGAGGGTGGTGAGCTGAGGCGGGGGTGGTGACTCTACACCCCCTGACGGCTACCGAGGGTGGTGAGCTGAGGCGGGGGTGGTGACTCGAATGTCCGCTGACGGCTACCGAGGGTGGTGAGCTGAGGCGGGGGTGGTTACTCCACACCCCCTGACGGCTACCGAGGGTGGTGAGCTGAGGCGGGGGTGGTGACTCTACACCCGCTGACGGCTACCGAGGGTGGTGAGCTGAGGCGGGGGTGGTGACTCTACACCCGCTGACGGCTACCGAGGGTGGTGAGCTGAGGCGGGGGTGGTGACTCGAATGTCCGCTGACGGCTACCGAGGGTGGTGAGCTGAGGCGGGGGTGGTTACTCCACACCCCCTGACGGCTACCGAGGGTGGTGAGCTGAGGCGGGGGTGGTGACTCTACACCCGCTGACGGCTACCGAGGGTGGTGAGCTGAGGCGGGGGTGGTGACTCGATGTCCGCTGACGGCTACCGAGGGTGGTGAGCTGAGGCGGGGGTGATGACTCTACACCCGCTGACGGCTACTGAGGGTGGTGAGCTGAGGCGGGGGTGGTGACTCGACACCCGCTGACGGCTACCGAGGGTGGTGAGCTGAGGCGGGGGTGGTGACTCTACACCCGCTGACGGCTACCGAGGGTGGTGAGCTGAGGCGGGGGTGGTGACTCGAATGTCCGCTGACGGCTACCGAGGGTGGTGAGCTGAGGCGGGGGTGGTTACTCCACACCCCCTGACGGCTACCGAGGGTGGTGAGCTGAGGCGGTGGTGGTGACTCTACACCCGCTGATGACTACCGAGGGTGGTGAGCTGAGGCGGGGGTGGTGACTCGAATGTCCGCTGACGGCTACCGAGGGTGGTGAGCTGAGGCGGGGGTGGTGACTCTACACCCCCTGACGGCTACCGAGGGTGGTGAGCTGAGACGGGGGGTGGTGACTCTACACCCCTGACGGCTACCGAGGGTGGTGAGCTAAGACGGGGGTGGTGACTCTACACCCCCTGACGGCTACCGAGGGTGGTGAGCTGAGGCGGGGGTGGTGACTCTACACCCCCTGACGGCTACCGAGGGTGGTGAGCTGAGGCGGGGGTGGTGACTCTACACCCCCTGACGGCTACCGAGGGTGGTGAGCTAAGACGGGGGTGGTGACTCTACACCCCCTGACGGCTACCGAGGGTGGTGAGCTAAGACGGGGGTGGTGACTCTACACCCCCTGACGGCTACCGAGGGTGGTGAGCTGAGGCGGGGGTGGTGACTCCACACCCCCTGACGGCTACCGAGGGTGGTGAGCTGAGGCGGGGGTGGTGACTCTACACCCCCTGACGGCTACCGAGGGTGGTGAGCTGAGGCGGGGGTGGTGACTCTACACCCGCTGACGGCTACCGAGGGTGGTGAGCTGAGACGGGGGTGGTGACTCTACACCCCCTGACGGCTACCGAGGGTGGTGAGCTGAGGCGGGGGTGGTGACTCGACGTCCGCTGACGGCTACCTAGGGTGGTGAGCTGAGGCGTGGGTGGTGACTCGAATGTCCGCTGACGGCTACCGAGGGTGGTGAGCTGAGGCGGGGGTGGTGACTCGAATGTCCGCTGACGGCTACCGAGGGTGGTGAGCTGAGGCGGGGGTGGTTACTCCACACCCCCTGACGGCTACCGAGGGTGGTGAGCTGAGGCGGGGGTGGTTACTCCACACCCCCTGACGGCTACCGAGGGTGGTGAGCTGAGGCGGGGGTGGTGACTCTACACCCCCTGACGGCTACCGAGGGTGGTGAGCTAAGACGGGGGTGGTGACTCTACACCCGCTGACGGCTACCGAGGGTGGTGAGCTGAGGCGGGGGTGGTGACTCTACACCCGCTGACGGCTACCGAGGGTGGTGAGCTGAGGCGGGGGTGGTGACTCTACACCCCCTGACGGCTACCGAGGGTGGTGAGCTGAGGCGGGGGTGGTGACTCTACACCCGCTGACGGCTACCGAGGGTGGTGAGCTGAGGCGGGGGTGGTGACTCGACGTCCGCTGACGGCTACCTAGGGTGGTGAGCTGAGGCGGGGGTGGTGACTCGAATGTCCGCTGACGGCTACCGAGGGTGGTGAGCTGAGGCGGGGGTGGTGACTCGAATGTCCGCTGACGGCTACCGAGGGTGGTGAGCTGAGGCGGGGGTGGTGACTCTACACCCCCTGACGGCTACCGAGGGTGGTGAGCTGAGACGGGGGTGGTGACTCTACACCCCCTGACGGCTACCGAGGGTGGTGAGCTGAGACGGGGGTGATTACTCTACACCCCCTGACGGCTACCGAGGGTGGTGAGCTGAGACGGGGGTGGTGACTCTACACCCCCTGACGGCTACCGAGGGTGGTGAGCTGAGGCGGGGGTGGTGACTCTACACCCCCTGACGGCTACCGAGTCGGCGGTCGCGACTCGGTTGGCGAGGCGCTGTCTCGTCGTCCCGACAAGTCGAGTTGGAGTGCCGTAGCGGACGATGATGAACCGATGTGCGTGACCCGGTGGCTCAGCTCGGGACGTCCAACAACAATGCGATTGTCGCAGGCGAAGACAGCATGAAAAGAAGGTAATAAATTCAGCCTACACCTTTAGCAATTCAGCTACCCATCACAACTTTAACGAAGGCGAGGTGTTGCTAAATCGATCTGGCTAAATCGATGATGCACGTATGAGCTATGGGGCTACGAAGGGTTTAGAAGGCCGTCTATATTTTTGGTAAGATGGTTATTTCCTATTGCGTCAGCAGCATGGTTCTGACTGGCATGGTTCTGCCTGGCATGGTTCTGCCTGACATGATTCTGTCTGGCATGGTTCTGTCTGGCATGGTTCTGCCTGGCATGGTTCTGTCTGGCATGGTTCTGTCTGGCATGGTTCTGCCTGGAATGGTTCTGCCTGGCATGGTTCTGTCTGGCATGGTTCTGTCAGGCATGGTTCTGTCTGGCATGGTTCTGCCTGGCATGGTTCTGTCTGGCATGGTTCTGCCTGGCATGGTTCTGTCTGGCATGGTTCTGCCTGGCATGGTTCTGCCTGGCATGGTTCTGTCTGGCATGGTTCTGCCTGGCATGGTTCTGTCTGGCATGGTTCTGCCACTTGGCTGCGCTCAGCGGATCACATTCTGACCGTCCACAACTCGCGCATGAACACCTGCTTAGCACGTGGCTGGACGTCCGGTCGCCGCCCAGGCCTTGTTGGCGCACGCGTCACCTATTACTTTCCTGTTATCGCCTATCATATGTGCCCCTATTATGTACGCCTATTATCGCCGGCTCGGCCGTCAGGCGGCACCTGGCCGGCGCACACACACCCGCCCGGAAACGGCGGTCAGTGAAACAGCACCGCCGCCGCTGGAATGTGGCCATCGATGGTTGTCGTGACCGGCTCGCCAGTGGCGTGATTAACTGACCAGTGACGTGATTAGCCCGCCGGGGGCGTGATTAGCCCGCCAGTGGCGTGATTAGCCCGCCGGGGGCGTGATTAGCCCGCCAGTGGCGTGTTTAGCCCGCCGGGGGCGTGATTAGCCCGCCGGGGGCGTGACAAGCCTGCCAGTGCACATTGTGATAACTTGAAGAAAAAACTGGCCATAAATCATTGCGAAAAAAGTATGCTAGTTACACGGGCGATTTTGGTCTTAATCGAAAGAGCTTCACATTTCGAACATATGGAAAAGCTCTATTGTCTTAAAGATTGCTTAATCCAGGAATTTCAGAGGTAATACCGACTGGAATGAAGGGAACATTCCCCTCCTCTCATTTTGCTTCCGCGAAATATATCGGGAACCAATCGAGGTAGACAGCTCAAATTGCGACCACACCTACATGAGTACTAGTGTACCTTGTGTTAAAAGATCGAAGTCCGATCATGCATAGTGACATCATAATGACGTCATAAGCGAAATCCATGGGCACTCATATATCGGATAATTATTAGTTAGCGTTTGCTATGCAAGCATTCTGCACTGTAAATGTGACCTAATAATTGCTCCGCAGAATAGATCCAAGATCTCCTTGTCTTAAGTGGCTGAAATTATTCCAAAATACATCCATAAGATATGACACACAGGTAAAATATGAGTCTCTGAAGGCACGTCGAGCCGTGTTCCCGTCGTTAGACGTACCTACCACCCGCACATGGCTGATCCAAGATAAGACCCAGTCTCTCCCGGAACTGCTGCTGCAATTCCTTCCTTATTTCTTTCACACATATCTTGTTTTCTTCGCCAGACACTGCCCACACTGACCTCCAGGCGGTAAGAAATGTGGAAAAGGCACTTAAAGCATCGATTCCAGGCATGCATGGTTGAGAGACCAAGCTGGCATGCACCCTCGCGGGCAGGTCGAGGCGCGGCAGCAGACAGGTCATTTATCTGATGAGGTGTGCACCAACAAATGGTGCATATCATGCTGCTGCCGGTGTTGGTCAGAGCGTTCGCCACCTTGCCATCAATCATGGTGAGTTGAAGATTATACGCCACTCTGAAATTGGTGCCGTCTGTTGCGGCGACGTAGGTCGGTCTCAGTAGACGTATCTCTGATTCAACACTGTCTCGTTCTTTCCGGGAGGCCTCTGCTGTCTCGCGCTTGTACCGGCAGAAGCGGATTGAAGACGGCGTTAGGTTGGTCCAGACGCAAGTGCCACCCCCTGTTAGTTGTAAAGGCATCAGAGCGGTACAGAACAGATTTTGTTCTGCAGCTTCATCGCCGTCTCCCATCTGTTTGTATGGAGCTTGCCCTGTAGCCTCGTGAAATTCCCATTTGACGTGAAGCACGGCCGAAGTGCAGGTGTTGGATGACGTCGACTGCTGGTCGGCAGGTGAAGCTGAGTCCGTACGGGCGACAGACGGCAGACATGCCACCAGCCGCTGCGTCGTATGATCCAGGAGAGCCTGTAGAGAGCTGATGTATGATCCAGGAGAGCTGACGTCACGGTGAATTGCATGCTGTTGACTGCCGAATAGCACTCTACCTTGGCCTCATGCTCCGTTCCATAGGCAGGCAGGATGTCTGTCTTCGCCGCATCATTCTTCACTCGGCGGACCATACGGTAGCCGTGCACAGACAAGTCAGCTGACACACACATTGCCACCGCCCAGTCTCCTGACACGCGCTCGGGTTGGCTCACTTTAGAGCTTCTGAGAGCCCGGTGAATCTTGCTGGGCCGATTCGGTTATTCCCCCACCTGGCGCAGCACGAAAGCCGCGTCCTTCATGCCCTTAGCACAAGCACTTTACCTAGCAGCCTCCACGAGCTACAGAGAACTGTGCTGTTGAGCAACTCTTGAGGACGCACGACGCTGAGAACGGGCGCTGAGCTGATCGTAGATTCTACCTGGTCGCCCTCGCGCTCCCTCCACGGCCTCGTTACCAAGGCGGGTCTAAGCTTCATCATCACTCACGACGTGGTCACCACGCTTCAGGGAAGCGTAGAACACCTCGTCTTCCGAAAGATAAGTCGCAAACTGACTTCTGAATTTATACTGAGCTCGCTCACACTTAACCGACTTTCCTTTTAAGTTCTTGGCGATCAAGTCGGTCGCCTTTTTCGTGTCCACAATCGACGGCTCACTCGGGAGATAGTCCTGAGGGATTTTCTCCATAACTAACTGCAAACTATAAGTAAATACATGAGCATAATAGTTTCCACGTCCAAAATCTTTTGCACTGGTTAACAAGTCCACTAATTCCTCTCTGCTGACAAGCACCTCCATGTTCACTGTACGCAAAATCCAACCACACTGACCAGACCATTACAGGCAAGGACACTCTCCTGCCATGGGAAACGCTCTACGCGACCTATCTCGACTTAGTCGCCTCGTCAGTTAGGGGATATTTTTTGCACAGCGATCGCCGGACCCGGCTATCCCGCCAGCCGGCGCGTCGCGGCGTCCGACTCGACTGGGGCTTCCCCGTGCCGGCCACCGCATCGCACCGCGACCTGCCGGGGCTTCCCCGTGCCGGCCACCGCATCGCACCGCGACCTGCCGGGGCTTCCCCGTGCCGGCCACTGCATCGCACCGCGATCGGCCGGGATACAATTGATCACTACCGGAGCAGATAGGTGCAGCTGAAACTTACGGTACATATAGTCCAAGGATCGCTGAGTTCATTGGGATTGGTCTCTGGTTGTGCGCTGCTGTGCGTTTTTTAATACCTTAATCGAACTTGGAGGTACTAAAAATTTAACGACTGTTGTAATTACCTATTTTTTAATCAAAAGTAGAATATTGTGAATCGCTCTATGCCTTTTTGAATTGCTTAACGCATTGCGAATGTTCTCAGCTATCATTTCATACCTCATTTGTCCAGGTTTTTAGAATGCATCTCACCTTTATCAGTCGTCAAACTCCGACGACATTTGTGCACCCGTGCATCGTTTTTTCGACACGTAATGTTGTCCATGTTCATGGATTTGTTACTATATCAAATTTTGTGAAAATTGTCATAAACACTGTGACCTAGTGTGTGTCAAGCATTTGCTGATGCCTGGCGCCACGAATATGGCATAAAAAAATGGTCGAGAAATGCATTTCTAGCCAGTCTTTCCCCTGAGTTATCACACTGTGCAGTGGCGCGATTAACTCACCAGTGGTGTGATTAACTCACCAGTGGCGTGATCAACTCACCAGTGGCGTGATTCACTCACCAGTGGTGTGATTAACTCACCAGTGGCGCGATTAACTCACCAGTGGTGTGATTAGCCCGCCGGGGGCGTGATTAGCCTGCCGGGGGCGTGATTAGCCCGCCAGTTATTGGCGCGTCCCGCTCGCGACCCCGCTGTCGACTCAAAGCCAGGCCGACGCAAAGCCAGACCGACGCAAAGCCAGCCCCGATGCATCAACTCCGTCCCGGTGTGGGCGGCCGTCACAACTGAGCGCGGCATGAAGGGTACAGTTGGTTCGGTGGGTTCAGTGTTACTCAGTGGGTTCAGTGTTACTCAGTGGGTTCAGATCTACTCGGTGAGTTCAGTGCTACTCAGTGGGTTCAGTTCTACTCAGTGGGTTTAGTTCTACTCCGTGGGTTCAGTGCTACTCAGTGGGTTCAGTTCTACTCAGTGGGTTTAGTTCTACTCCGTGGGTTCAGTGCTACTCAGTGGGTTCAGTGCTACTCAGTGGGTTCAGTTCTACTCAGTGGGTTTAGTTCTACTCCGTGGGTTCAGTGCTACTCAGTGGGTTCAGTTCTACTCAGTGGGTTTAGTTCTACTCAGTGGGTTCAGTGCTACTCAGTGGGCTCAGTTCTACTCAGTGGGTTTATATCTACTCAGTGGGTTCAGTGCTACTCAGTGGGCTCAGTTCTACTCAGTGGGTTTAGTTCTACTCTGTGGGTTCAGTGCTACTCAGTGAGTTCAGTTCTACTCAGTGGGCTAAATTCTACCCAGTTGGTTAAGTTGTCGATGACGGAGCTGTGTCTACCAACTGACAGCTGCTGACAGCTGCTGACAGCTGCTGACAGCAGCTGTCAGCAGCTGTTTTCGGGTCACTCCCCGCTCAGCGTCGACACGTAGCTCACCCATTGGGCGGGAAGCGAAGTGCACAGCATATTGTCACACCTTCATTCCTTGACAGCCGTCGGAAATCGAAACGGTCACCATCCGCTGCCGAGATATTTTATCGGCATGGGGCGTGACGGAACTGGACGTTAGTATTTTCGCACATTTCCAGATGACCATGCCACTGTTACATTTCCAGATGACCATGCCACTGTTACATAGTTCAATAGACTGTGATCGGAAGGCTTAATTGGCGACCTGCATGATGGAGGGATGCACAATGTACACCCCACTTGCTCAATCTGGCGCCACTTGATGTTGCCATGGATTAAGCTAGGATGACCTTGACCTGTGACCCAATTACTCATGCTGAATGACGCTCGGCAACACCAGTCAGTTTACGCTGAACATGTCCCCCTACCACTCTTAATTTCTGAGATGAAGGTGGGCGGGGGCGGGGGTAGGGAGTGATTCTCTGCTATGGTGCGGTGTCTTCGAGATTCTGAGCCATGCATTGTCAACGAGCACATATCACTCGCGCATCCAGGATTTCAAGCTCTCTTCATCTCTTTTCCTCTCTATCATTCTCTCTCTCTCTCTCTCTCTCTCCCTCTCTCTCTCCATTCCTCTTTCACTCCCTCTCTGTCTCTCTATCTCTCTCCCTCTCACTCACTCACACTCTATCTTTCACACACACTTACTCTATCTCTATCTCTATTTCTATATCTAATCATATCTGTACCTGTATCTCTGTCTCTGTCTCTGTATCTGTCTCTGTCTCTGTCTCTGTCTCTGTCTCTGTTTCTATCTCTATCTCTGTCTCTTCTCTATCTATATTTATGTCTCTCTCGCGCGCGCTCTCTCTCTCTCGCTCACTCTCTCTCTCTCTCTCTCTTTCTCTCTCCTTGCCCCCCCCCTCTCTCTCTCTCTCTCAATCCACATTTACAATACACGGGTCTTGCACTACGGCATTGCAGTAAACATTTACGCTTTTATCCAATCCTCGTCCCTTCACCTAACCTCAACACACATATACAGCCGGTTTGCAGAACTGTGTCCATCACCATGCCGTATGCACGCTAAGCGTTGCTCAGCCCAGGCCTTAATGTATTCATGACTACGCTGAGGAACGAACGCCGGCAGCATTTCCCCCCTGCCCCCCCCCCCCAGACATACAGCCAAGTCCCTGTCAGGCCAGACATGCCACCGGAACCTCCCTGCGTGCACACAAATCAGCAGCGGCGCGCGTCAGCTGCGGCAGTCGAATCACCGCCGGGGTGTGCCGGCAGGACGGCCTGCTCAGGCACACGAGTCGGCGCGTCGTTTCGATCGATCGGGGGGGGGGCGCAGCGTTCGGCACAGTTACCCAGTTTACATGGACTGCGGTAATTCGAATCTCCGATTGAAGCGGCGCAGCGTCGCATGGAAACGCTTGTCAGACGATCGGTGAAGTCGAATGCGGCGCGGGCTGAAGTCCCGTCCCAAAGAAGGAAGTCGGTAATGTGAACGAACATCGCGTGGATTGACGCCGAAAACAAAAACGGGATACATCTCCCTGTCACTTTTTTTGTATTGTTTCTATCATTACCTACTTCCCTATGGACAAGGAAAATGACTGGAGGGAAGGTGAAGTTCAAATGGTGCTGGGGCTGGTATGTACAAGGTCACCAAATATTTCGTCCTACCGATGGCAAGAAGCATAAACTTGCACACGTGAGTTGTTGTTGGGAGCTGAGGCTGAAGTAGTTTGCAAAAAAGAAAAACTCAAAGGCATCCACATAATCAGAAATAAAGGAGTAATTGCCTCTATCTGAACGTAGTAAATCATGCTATTACCCAGCAATAAAGCAATAATAAACTAATTCAAACTGTGGTGATTGTTCAAGAGTCTGCGGCTCGTCAAGCTAATAATCTGATGTCAGACGTACATATTGGACTTTTTGAGGTGTCTGAGGTCAACGAGAACACACCTTTTCATCAGAAATGGATTTATGTGAATGCATCATGGCAAGAAGTTGAAATCAATTTTGATCAACCATCCATGTTTGCCAACAACACAGTTTATGGTTGGTGTTGGATGTGACTGCCGCAAATTTGTTCAATGACAGCATGGTAGAATATCTGCAGATTGGCATTTTAAGCCATTCACGGGATTTGAAGAATACATGTTTAAACGCCAGATGTATCCTGTGCAGGTGCTGATTTTGTTGTTGGCAAACTGTGCGTCTGTTGCAGTCTGTTAGTGTTCGGTATGCGGATTTCTTTTTTGTCATCCTAAAAAAAATAGCTTCAGATGGGGTAATATGTAATGAAGAATAATTATACAGGTGCCTATCTAATCGTCCAAAAATCATATCCAATGAATAATAATGACGTATTTTAGAAATAAATGTAACATAGCCTCACCTAGCCTGGTTGGAAAATTCATATTCTAGGCGGGGGAGAGAGGCGTCTGATGGTGGCGATGGCGGAGGGACTGGGGGTCTGATGGTGGCGTTGGGAGAGGGCGAGGCGTCTGATGTTGGCGATGGGGGAGAAAGGCGTCTGATGGTGGCGATGGGAGAGGGCGGGGCGTCTGGTGTTGGCGATGGGGGAGAAAGGCGTCTGATGGTGGCGATGGGGAGGGGAGGCGTCTGATGGTGGCGACGGGGGGGGAGGAGTCTAATGGTGGCGATGTGGGAGGGGAGGAGTCTAATAGTGGCGATGGTGGATGGCGAGGCGTCCGATGGTGGCGATGGGGGAGGGAGGCGTTTGATGGTGGCGATGGGGGAGGGTGAGGCGTCTCATGGTGGTGATGGGGAGGGGAGGTGTTTGATGGTGGCGATGGGGAGGGGCGTCGGATAGTGGTTATGTGGGAGTGGGAGGCGTCCGATGGGGTGGGGGAGGCGTCCGATGGGGTAGGGGGAGGCGTCCGATGGGGGAGGGGGAGGCGTCCGATGGGGGAGTGGGAGGCGTCCGATGGGGTGGGGGAGGCGTCCGATGGGGGAGGGCGAGGCGTCCGATGGTGGTGATGGTGTATGGCGAGGCGTCCGCTGCTGTGTATGACAGTAGTTGGCTGGTCGCCACGCCTCAACTTGCCACTAACTAACTGGCAGCACGTCAGCCGCGGGAAGGCGCCGCGGCCTGAACCTGAACCCAGAACTTCTCAAGTTCCGCACCGCTGCAGGCCGGCAGTTTTCGCGCGAGATTCCGACAACTAAATGACGAGAACCGGGGTTTTGATTTGTTCCAGACGGTGACGTGCGTGGTGGGCTGGAGGTCGGCTGGCGGCCACACATGACACATGACCAGAACTAATAGCACACTGTCAGTTGCGCGACGAATCATGGACTGTTTGGGTGGGAAAAAATAGCTGTTCATGAGGCCGTTGGAGGGTGGCCTTGGATTTACAAAACTACTCGAGGGGCAGGGGAGGCACTCTCTCATCCTCCGTCTGTGTCCCACACA
>JAOTOM010003489.1:20000-37500 GCA_034440615.1 Ashinkailepas kermadecensis
CTGTTGGATACGTAGGCCTGGGTCGCACGTTTTCAACGTGTAAGGCCAGGCATGGCGTCGATTGGGTACGGCTAGGTAAGTTGGCATTGCTACCTCAGTTCAGTTGTAAGGCCGCACAGAAGCCCAAGGAAAGTTTCACCGCCCAGTGTTGCCAAGCCTTAAGGGCAGTAACGACAATATATGCAAATTATGCAATCAGGAGAGTCGCGTCAGCCGTTTACAAGTAGGCCTAGGAGCGGGTAATTAATATGCATTCGGGACTAACCAAGTCCCCAGTGAAAGGGAGTACGACCGGACCGGCTAAATTCTTGCGTAACACTGGAGGGGAAAATCGTGGGCGAACACGTTTTCGTGTTATTAGTGACTGAATGATAGTGCGGAATAAAATGAGCGAGTGACTGTTGCATAAATGCTTAAAGGGGTAATTATAAGAACTAGTAGAATTGATTCGAATTCAACGCAAGTATTCAGCTGTCAGAAGCATCACTGTCAACATTTTACTGGATATTACCCGGGTCCTGTTTGCATCTGGCTGCCCTAAGAGCGTAGATTTTGCGTGTGTGTGAGGCGGGGGGGGGGTGAGTGGATGGTGGATGTGTTGTGTTACCTGGTGATACACGGGTGGGTCCCGTAAATGGACGATTTCCGGCGGCGGTGGCTGTACCCATGTCGTATACCTCTATCACAGCCATCCATCAGGGTCACATCACACCCCAAGCCCACGACCCCTCCTCGCTACATGATCAGCCGGGCGCACTCACGGGCGTATGTGACGTGCACAGGAGCCTGGCCTCGCTAATATAAATTCGTGTAGTGGTGGCGACGGGCCGCAGCAGGGTTGGTAGGACGTCGGAGCGGTTGAAGAAGTGGTGGGCGAGAAGTGGTGGGAGAGCAGCAGCAACCATCCAGCCGTACAGCGATCCACTACCCGGCTGTGCCGCCAATGGCGAATCCGCTCCGACACCGCCCAGCCCGGCGTGGTCCGGACCCCCCTACAGTACGTGCCGCGAAAACATCTGAGCAGGGCTGGCGGGTCAACTCTGACCGCAAACACGTTTCTTATGAACACAACGTGGTGCTGTACCCACCGTGCCGAGAGTGGGATGACATGGTGCTGTACCCACCGTGCCGAGAGTGGAGTGAGGTTATGCTGTACTCACCGTCCCGAGCGTGAGATGAGGTGGTGCTGTATCCACCGTGCCGAGAGTAGGATGAAGTGGTGCTGTGCCTGTCGTGCCGATAGTTGGATGGGGTGGTGCTGTACCCACCCTGCCGAGAGTGGGATGAGGTGGTGATGCACCAACCGTGCTGAGAGTGGGATGAGGTGATGCTGTACCCACCCTGTAGAGAGTGGGATGGGGTGGTGCTGTATCCACCGTGCCGAGAGTGGGATGAGGTGGTGCTGTATTTACCGTGCCGAGAGTGGAATGGGGTAGTGGTGTACCCGCCGTGCCGAGAGTGGGATGAGGCTGGAAGTGCTGGTGATGGCACCGATATGAAATATACTTTGGAGAGTCGGAAGTTTAATTTCATATCCAGATCTGAAATTTATGTTCGACCCGACCGACGTCATGTGCGTTTTGGCAGCACCCGTCCAAGTGATGCTGCAGTACTCGAGGATCGGCCCCACGTGAGTGTAACAGGCCGCCATCAGGGCGCCGTGGTTGGACCTGGGGTCCTGCCACCGCCGGTCTGGATGGCCATCACCAATCCTCTGCTGGCGCGACTGAGTGTGGCAGAAGCCAGCTTCCTGCCAAGTATCACTGCGAGATTCCTAACATCGTCGACAGATTCAAGGTCTTCACCACCTATGACAAGTATCACTGCGAGATTCCTAACATCGTCGACAGATTCAAGGTCTTCACCATCTATGCCAAGTATCACTGCGAGATTCCTAACATCGTCGACAGATTCAAGGTCTTCACCACCTATGCCAAGTATCACTGCGAGATTCCTAACATCGTCGACAGATTCAAGGTCTTCACCAAGGTCTATGCGGTAACGGGTTTTGTACGTCGACAGCTTCAAGTTCCTCATCAATTGTGCGGTAGCGGGTCTGATGGTCATCGTAGGCGCTATGTATTTGGAAGGACTTAGGTTGGTGCCCAAGTTGACAGAGCAGGCGGTGATGCGATTCAAGTCACCCGGAAGCTTGGCACCGTCAGGGGGACCTCGGATGTTGCAGAAAGTTTGACGTCATCAGCGTATATCATGCATAATGCAAATGGACTTGATCTCATATGGCGAACGAACATTGACGAACATCGAAATAAAATATGGTGAATGTAGTCCTCCCTGAGAGACGCCGGAAGCAACGGGCTTCAATCTGATGTTTTGCCATCCACGATGACCCCTGGCGTCTATCAGAGGCATAATATAAACCACCGTAGGAACGAATCGTGAATTTGGAACGAGTTGTTGAGCTGGTGAATAATGAGACGATGGCTACTAAAGCTTTGGAATGGGTCCGAATAATCTGTGTAGATTGAATCCATCTGATACCCGTAGGAAATGGACTTCCACGCATGCATCATATACACCGCCACATTCGTCACACAAGACCTGAGGGGAATAAAGTCGCGCTGTTCTGGGGAAAGCACTGGTGACACGTGACGAAATGTTGCTCGTAAACGCACCGTTCCAGTACCTTCCGAACAGTAGCAGGAGGGACACAGACCGGTGGTTCGATGCCATTTTCGTGTCCCACTTGTTTGCACTGTTAGCGCTCTTCCAACGGTTTTCAACACACCTTGCTTTACCGAGGCACCAAGCAGCTTAATGAGAGGCGTAACCAACTAGTCGTGGCACTCCTTATCGATACGGGCGCTGACATTGTCAGGCCCGCAGGCCTCATTCGGCCGAACCACCCTTAACGCTCACTTGGCAGCGTCGGCGGAGGTCACGAGGTCAGATAAAACATCGGCCCAGCACACCGATGCCGGAGGAAACTGACTGTTATCGGCGGGTTCGGAGAACGCTGCGGCGAGTGCGTCGTTAAAAACGGCGGCGCACTGGACGTCGTCGGAAACTGAGAGTCGCCATTGGCCTCGTGCCGAGTCGGTGACGTGGATGACGTTTTGATCACACGCTTCAAAATGACCAGAATCGTTTTGGATCGGTTCTAAAGTCGTCCGCCAGTCCCTGGAGACGTTCGAAACAGCTCGGGTGTGCAAATGTTTTGAACTCTCTCTCTCTCACTCACACCCTCCCTCTCCCTCTTTCTCTCTCTCTCTCTCTCTCTCTCTCTCTCTCTCTCTCTCTCTCTCTCTCTCTCTCTCTCTCTCTCTCTCTCTCTCTCTCTCTCTCTCTCTCTCTCTCTCTCTCTCTCTCTCTCTCTCTCTCTCTCTCTCTCTCTCTCTCTCTCTCTCTCTCTCTCTCTCTCTCTCTCTCTCTCGCTCTCGCTCTCGCTCTCGCTCTCTCGCTCTCTCGCTCTCTCGCTCTCGCTCTCGCTCTCGTCCTCGCTCTCGTCCTCGCCTCTCGCTCTCGCTCTCGCTCTCGCTCTCGCTCGCTCTCGCTCTCGCCTCGCTCTCGCTCGCTCTCGCTCTCGCTCTCGCTCTCGCTCTCGCTCTCTCGCTCTCTCGCTCTCGCTCTCGCTCTCGCTCTCGCTCTCGCTCTCGCTCTCGCTCGCTCTCCCGCTCTCTCGCTCTCGCCTCCCGCTCGCCCGCTCTCCGCTCTCGCTCTCTCGCTCTCTCGCTCTCGCTCTCGCTCTCGCTCTCCCGCTCTCCGCTCTCCCGCTCTCGCTCTCCCGCTCTCCCGCTCTCCCGCTCTCCCGCTCTCCGCTCTCCCGCTCTCCCGCTCTCCCGCTCTCCCGCTCTCCCGCTCTCCCGCTCTCCCGCTCTCCCGCTCTCCCGCTCTCCCGCTCCCGCTCTCCCGCTCTCCCGCTCTCCCGCTCTCCCGCTCTCCCGCTCTCCCGCTCTCCCGCTCTCCCGCTCTCCCGCTCTCCCGCTCTCCCGCTCTCCCGCTCTCCCGCTCTCCCGCTCTCCCGCTCTCCCGCTCTCCCGCTCTCCCGCTCTCCCGCTCTCCGCTCTCCCGCTCTCCGCTCTCCCGCTCTCCCGCTCTCCCGCTCTCCGCTCTCCGCTCTCCCCGCTCTCCCGCTCTCCCGCTCTCCCGCTCTCCCGCTCTCCGCTCTCCCGCTCTCCCGCTCTCCCGCTCTCCCGCTCTCCCGCTCTCCCGCTCTCCGCTCTCCGCTCTCCCGCTCTCCCGCTCTCCGCTCTCCCGCTCTCCGCTCTCCCGCTCCCGCTCTCCCGCTCTCCCGCTCTCCCGCTCTCCCGCTCTCCCGCTCTCCCGCTCTCCGCTCTCCCGCTCTCCCGCTCTCCCGCTCTCCCGCTCTCTCGCTCTCGCTCTCTCGCTCTCTCGCTCTCTCGCTCTCTCGCTCTCTCGCTCTCTTGCTCTCTTGCTCTCTTGCTCTCTTGCTCTCTTGCTCTCTTGCTCTCTTGCTCTCTTGCTCTCTTGTCTCTCTTGCTCTCTTGCTCTTTCGCTCTCTTGCTCTCTTGCTCTCTTGCTCTCTTGCTCTCTTGCTCTCTCGCTCTTCGCTCTCTCGCTCTCGCTCTCGCTCGCTCTCGCTCTCGCTCTCGCTCTCGCTCTCGCTCTCGCTCTCGCTCTCGCTCTGCTCGCTCTCTCTAGCTCTCGCCTCGCTCTCTCTGCTCTCTCTCTCTCTCTCTCTCTCTCTCTCTCTCTCTCTCTCTCTCTCTCTCTCTCTCTCTATCTCTCTCTCTCTCTCTCTCTCTCTCTCTCTCTCTCTCTCTCTCTCTCTCTCTCTCTCTCTCTCTCTCTCTCTCTCTCTCTCTCTCTCTCTCTCTCTCGACCTCTGGAGAGTGGTTGTGTGGTAGGCGGTGGCAGGCAGCCCCTTTCATCTTCAGTGGTACACGCACGGTCCTGTTAAATCAGCGCGGTAGCCTTTTTTGTTTTTGTTTGTTTTTAGCCTCGTGGATTCACCGTGCTAACGTGGCCACCATGAATGGGCATAGTTTTATTCCCACGCACACGTGCCGAAGTAAAAAGCACTGCTCACCGCAATCATCAATCGCCGCGAAATACCGGCAGGCATCCGACGTTTGGAGGACACTGCGTCAGACTGCTGACAGAGGCGTAATTTTAAAAGTTATGAACGTCCGCGATAATTGAACTAGAAATCGGCGCGCGTTTGGCTGGGCCGGTTTATTTGATTGACCAATTATATTTCGTCACGATTGCGCTATATTCTTGTGTAAACTGTGAGATGCACAATCATATTTACTATTCCATATTTAATACCATTATTCACATCATCGAGTCTACACAATTGGATGTAACGAAGAACAAACAAAAAGTCCAATTATTCTGCCAGCGTTCGGCTGAGACTTGAAACACGCCAGATTGGATTCAGTTCCATGCAGTGATCTCCGTCATTCCCGTATTTTCTCTTTCAAAACACGTGCACGCCAGGACACCGAGCCCGTTGACGTCACTACCTTGACAGATGTTATTGAATACGTTCATTCCTGAACGGAACTGTGTTGAATATTTATGGAAAATTATAGTGGGCGTCGTCCTCAGTACAGACCGTGTGCACCGACGTTTGGCGAAGGGAAAGATAACACAACATCCAATTTAAATAACCATCCACATTTTGTGGTAGTGGTGATTGGAACGTGGTGAATCCACCGCTTTAACCCGGTTTACTTTCGTGTCCTGCATGCCATTCCGTCTACAGCACGCTAGGTCACTCTGTTCACAGCACATTTCGTTCCATTCCCTTCGTCTGGGGCACACTTGGGGCGTTTTATAGCTATTTTGTGGGTAATTTAGGTTTGAGTCTGATGCTCTTTAGGCTTGAGTCGAGTGACTGAGTAAGTAGACTGAATGTCATTAGTATTCTACAAGCTTTTCGATGGGGAATTAGGAGTGTGAGGTTGACGCCTCATGTAATAATCCAGATGGGATGAGGGGATCGCTTCTGGTTTTTTTTCATCTTCTTTTGTTTCCTTTCCGTTTAATTCCAGTGACAACTAGCCAGCTAAAAAAGTTCCACTCGATCTTTAAAGGGGATCATGGGGTTAATAGCACATAATCCCCAATGGAGTTCATGTGGTGAATAGCACATGGCCACTAAAGGGGATCATGTGATGAGTAGCACATGATCCCTAAAGGGAATCTAAAGGGGTTAAAGTGGATCAAAGGGGATCACGATTCCTACAGTTGATCATATAATGCTAATGCATTACATGATCACTGCCATGAGCCGTCCCACATGTCGTCACATCCACACGGACCTGTGCGGTACGCGAAGTTACGCCCACGCGAGGTTCTCCTGTCCAAGGCAGGCATGCTGCAGCCCCCTCCGGAGCCTGGGTCGATGTCATTAGACTCTCTTCACAGTGTAGGTGCCCCGGGAGATACGAAGCGGTCGCTGGGGCTAGACGGCCATTAAGATAATTTCATCTCCTGTGTCCGGCAAAACAAGACGCTTGGGAAAACATGCCAGCCCGCGGTAATGAAGCTAAGTAGGTTGCACTTATTCAAGATGAATGAACAACGAACAAAAATGATCAGCTGAGTGAAACACGGCACCAACTTGCGACGTTGCCAACTTGTGACGTCATCAACTTGCGTCGTCACTAACTAGCGCAATTCATCCGACGGAGGTCATCAGCTTCGGCCCACGACGGAGCACGGGTTCAAATCCCGTGTGGACCGATGGGGATTTGCTCCATCGGGAGTCCCATGGCGGTCGCCCTGAGCCGACGGCACGAGGCCGCCCAGTCAGCTCCGGCTGGGCCACCGGCTGACGCAGTGACGTCATGACGCAGTGACGTCACCACGAGGCCGCCCAGTCAGCTCCAGCTGGGCCACCGGCTGACGCGACGACGTCACGACGCAGTGACGTCACCACGAGGCCGCCCAGTCAGCTCCAGCTGGGCCACCGGCTGACGCGATGACGTCATGACGCAGTGACGTCACCACGTCACGACAGCTCGCCCGGGCGGCTGTCGTCGTCACGTCGCGTCACGTCACGTCACGGGGACCCGCGTCACATTTGATCGCGAAAAGTCCCACAGCGCCGCCAGGTGTCTGGTGACAGTAGTGGCGCGCTATAGTGGCGCGCTATAGTGGCGCGCTATGGTGGCGCGCTATAGTTGGCGCGCTGTAGTTAGCGCGCTATAGTTGGCGCGCTGTAACTGGCGGCTCGCTATGGTTGGCGCGCTATAGTTAGCGCGCTATAGTTAGCGCGCTGTAGTTGGCGGCGCGTTATAGTTGGCGCGCTATAGTTGGCGCGCTATAGTTGGCGCGCTATAGTTGGCGCGCTTTGTCGCCTGCCGCTCCGCGTGCGCTCATTTCACGGCGACCGACCACCGACGCCCACGCATCGCGTGCACACACAGGAAATCAATGCCGCTGTGGCAGCAACACGGCCGCCGATCCGCCGAGCAATCAGGCGCGACGGTCGGCACCGGTTTTGAGGTGTCGGGCGACGGCTCAGACGAGCGTGTGAGTCGTCGCCGGTGCTCACGCGGTCGTCGCGAGCGCTCGTCTAGTGCGCGGTCCGTCACACGTATCCTGGCGAGCGCTCGTCTAGTGCACGGTCCGTCACACGTATCCTGGCGAGCGCTTGTCTAGTGCACGGTCCGTCACACGTATCCTGGCGAGCGCTCGTCTGGTGCACGGTCCGTCACACGCATCCTGGCGAGCGCTCGTCTAGTGCACGGTCCGTCACACGTATCCTGGCGAGCGCTCGTCTAGTGCACGGTCCGTCACACGTATCCTGGCGAGCGCTCGTCTAGTGCATGGTCCGTCACACGTATCCTGGCGAGCGCTCGTCTAGTGCACGGTCCGTCACACGTATCCTGGCGAGCGCTCGTCTAGTGCACGGTCCGTCACACGTATCCTGGCGAGCGCTCGTCTAGTGCATGGTCCGTCACACGTATCCTGGCGAGCGCTCGTCTAGTGCACGGTCCGTCACACGTATCCTGGCGAGCGCTCGTCTAGTGCACGGTTTGCACGGTTCGTCACACGTATCCTGGCTGAGCACAGAGGAGCCGGCGGAGAGGGTGCGGGGCTGTTGCTCTGCTGGTGGGTGGTCAGACCGCCAGGAACGCTGGTGGGGCTCCGACGAAATTGTCAGCATGTACTGTTTGAGAAAAAAACCCACAGGAAAACACAAAACGCAGTGAGTCGGAGTTGAATGTGTGAATTGAAGCAACAGCTGAGTTTGACACTCCGGATTGTTCGATGTGAAGATCAGGCGTTTGGCCGGATGTAGGAAGTTGACTCATGAAGCAAATGATCATCAGCACATCATCAGCAGCATCATCAGCACATCATCAGCACATCATCAGCACATCATCAGCACATCATCAGCACATCATCAGCACATCATCATCAGCATCATCAGCACATCATCAGCACATCATCAGCACATCATCAGCACATCATCAGCACATCATCAGCACATCATCAGCATACCATCAGCAGCATCAGCGTCCTTCACACATTTGGATGGGTGAAACCAAAGTCCACTCGTGGACAGCAACAGCTCGGGCTTTTAGTTTTTCCTTTGAATAAGCACTGCATTCGCCCTTGGCCAGAGGCGGGCCGTTTAAAAATGCTTGGAGGTGAGGGAGGAGGCAAATGAGCCTTTCCATGCCACTCTTTGCCACTCCATGCCACTCTTTGCCACTCCATGCCACTCTTTGCCACTCCATGCCACTCTTTTCCGTGCATGCTCATCCGTCCCATGTTAACCTCAACAACGTTGGGGATGGGAGAGCAAGTCCCTGCCCCAAAGTATGGAAAGTTCCTCCCGTGCCCACGGTCGCTCGCCAATGCGCGTGCAAGTTCACTCAAGCGCATGGGTGCTCCTCGAACGGTACTTATCAACGCTCGCAAGTGCACGGCAATTCAGCTGGGCAAGTTCAAACCAGCACAATTAACTATACACGTAATCCTTGGCAAATAACGAAGGAAACGTCAAGCACAGACGCAATTTCCAGAAAAATAGCGGACCATGCACCTGTCATTAAGGTACTTTGGTGCGGGGGGCTCGTCTGGAGTGGCGTCACTGATTGCGAAAATGTCAGAGGTGCGCTCGACTGTTCCCGGAGGAACATCTAATGCGCTCATGGGAACGCTTTTGGTAACACAAATTCAAATGGGTGCATTGAAGCGTTCCGGAGGGGCGTTTTTTCAGTCAGAGTGGTGCCGCATCTCCATGGTGTGTGAGTTTGGGGGTGGGAGGTCACATGTCTGCTATGTCTTCTTTGAATCTGCCGCAGTGTGTCGTGCACTAAGCCGAGATTAAGTAATTTCGCATTCCGATAGGACAGCGATTCACACACCCAATCACATACCACGTCGTCTTCGTCAGGACGTCGTCAGGACGTCGTCAGGACGTCGTCAGGACGTCGTCAGGACGTCGTCAGGACGTCATCAGGACGTCAGGACGTCATCAGGACGTCAGGACGTCATCAGGACGTCAGGACGTCATCAGGACGCCAGGACGTCATCAGGACGTCAGTACGTCATCAGGACGTCAGGACGTCATCAGGACGTCAGTACGTCATGAGGACGTCAGTACGTAATCAGGACGTCAGTACGTAATCAGGACGTCAGTACGTCATCAGGACGTCAGTACGTCATCAGGACGTCAAGACGTCATCAGGACGTCAGAACGTCATCAGGACGTCAGGACGTCATCAGGACGTCAGGACGTCAGGATGTCGTCAGGACGTCGTCAAGATGTCAGGATGTCAGGACGTCGTCAGGACGTCGTCAGGATGTCAGGACGTCGTCAGGACGTCGTCAGGACGTCGTCGGGACTTTCTGACGACAATGAGGAAATACACAACTGACCGGAATGTTCAAAGGTGGAGCGAAACACACGTGGGGTAGGTCCTTAGCATGCAATGCTGTAATAACAATGGTTAAATGGTGTTCCAAGGCATCAATAATGGAGGGGAAGGTGCATTTGTGTTGTACCACTCAGCATGGCTGAGCCATGGAGTACGGTGATATGTGGCTGGATTCTGGAAAAAGTTGCATTCAACCCTCCAATTTGTCGGGAGTCCACCACTGTTCATGTTCCGGACTCTTTATCTTGAGCAATAGCTACCATGCAGTGGGGAAGTAATACACTTAGAGCGACACCGCCACTTGCGTGGTTGCATGGAGGCTCATTAATATCCTGGTCATAGCGTGTTCAGGCTTAATACCAGCCGCAGGGGCACATCTGGGTTGATGCTACACAGGGAAGATGCCACAAGGTACGAGAAAGAGATACTGAAACACCCTAATCAATGTTACATCCTGAGTTCCAATGAAACCAGCTACTGTATTGTGTTGCCTTGGCCAGTCTCATCAGCATCACATGCACAAATAATGGCACTGAATCCACTGCCAGGCACACCTGGTACTAGCATCATTCCCCATGTACATGTATTTACATCTAAGACCAACTATCGGCATGTCACCCGGTCCACGCTATTTCTCATTTCCCTATTGTACACCTTTTTTATTCGACATAAGATTATTTGACCGAAAGAAGGCATCACCCTACTCTTACATACATCCCATGAGTGACTCCAGACTACATCACCAGGCAGCCTATTACATTGATCGACTACACTTTGACTGGACACGTATTGGCATTTAACTGGCGTACGCCTTGACGTGTCTAACCTGAATTGATGACTCATATGTAATACTCAAATTGGCAGAGCACCTTCACCTTGACCTCATCTAACCTTTTAATGATGGCAGCATTTCAGTGATACCGCCTCCCAATCTCCGATGCTTGAGGAAGTGCATAACCAATGCCATAAGCTGTTCTGTGTCTGCTCGTCCTGCCAGGAGGGTGAGAGGCAGGCAGCACCATATAGTCTCAGCTACTGTGTGCACCATACAGCCACCACCAATCAACTACAAGCATAAGACTAATTGCTTGTCTAGCCTGAATTGATGACTCCTATGTGATACCATATGTGACTCTATTGAGACCACTATGTGAGTAAAAGATCATCATTTATAGTGACATTATCCAATCAATTCTACTATCTTAAGCGTCTGAATCATATTGCTCTTTAATCTCCTATGTTTGAGTAAGTACGTTTCGAATGCCATAAGCTCTTCCTATATTCCAAATGTCCTAGTGCACTAATAAGCCTAGTAGCCTTGCGCTGTACTCTTTCTAGCATATATATATATATATGTATATGTATGTATATATATATATATATATATATATATATATATATATATATATATATGTATGTATGTATGTATGTATGTATGTATATATTTGTATGTATATATGTATATATATATATATATATATATATATATATATATATATATATATATATATATATATATATATATATATATATATACTCTCAGTAAGGGCTCCACGATTGTGCACGATATTCCATGCTGTTGTTATATTGCACATTCATCTTAACGATTCATAGCATCCTATTTGGTCTGTTCCTAGCTGAGCTACACTGTTTTTTCCTGCTTTAACTCGCGCCCTGGAGGGCCTCTGAGAATTACGCGCACTGGAGGGGGGGCGGATTCCGCCCCCCCTAAGATCTCGGCTCCTAGTAAAGCTGGAGGAACGAAATTCGCAGGGTGGATGGGCACGGTAGTGAACTCTATTGTGTGCAAATTTCATGACCTTAGCATCAATATCTTTAAGGTCAAATGAGGTCAGATTGATCAAAATTGTCTTGTTTTATGTGGCTTGGCTTGTCATCGTTATGGATCGCTGTGATTGTGTTTAAATGCTCCAAAAATGGGCATCAATGGTGTTTTGGACATTACTAATGATGCAATGCAGATGCCAGACCCAACATTTGACCTCAGGTCACCTATATAGCACCACTTTATCAGGTCAGTTATCTGTTCCAGTTACCGGAACCGGCCGCCCGCCCGACTGCTCCGTCGGGCAGCTCGGAGCAATCGGCTTCGTGAAGAAGGGAGTGAAGTACATCAATAAAGTATGGAAACGCAAGGACAAACAGTACAAATGACAACCAGTAGTGCATTTATGGCAACATTCCAGGTGATCAAGTTTGGTTCCATTAACCTGTCATGAACTTGACCTGACTTGACCTTGGTGACCTAACATGACCTTGAAGCTATGCAGCATATCAATATGCATCAAACAAGTCCGTAGTGTTGCCTAGAACACTTCCCGTTTGTCAGTATACTGGGAGCGCATCTGCGCCGATTTTTGTGGTCTGGCGCTATAACATTTTTGACTTTAGCGGCCCCTAACTTGAAACATTTTCGGGCGATTTCCATTGTTCTTACTTTAAACGACGTGCCGTTCATTTATAAGCAGGTACACCGAAAATCGCGTATATCGACCGGTAAAATCTCCAGTTATTTGCGAAAAACCGGAGGGGTGGGCGGATTTCGCCCCCCCCCCCTCCAGTGCGCGTGTTAAAGTCACTTGACACTAACACTCTCTAGTATTTCCTTCTACCAGCAAGCCACCTATTTGGCACGTACCTCACCAGAGTCGCCTGCGAGCTGCACAGTCACAGTCCCAACTCTAATAGATGGGAAAGGCTCACGTCATGCACCACACATCCAGCTTCGGTGCCTACACCCCAACACGAAAACTTCAAGCAACCAGCATTTCAAGATAAACTGCGCCGCAGATCAAAATTGCAGTCGCGTTAAGTTTCCCAATTGTGCCAGCTGTCAGTTTCTGGGCGACAGGCTACGGCCATGAAAAAGCCTATGAGTGTTGGTGCGGGTGGCCGCGTTTCGGTCAGCCTCCTGGCGCATCTAGATCACCACCACCAAATTGTTTGGGTTCGCTTCACATGCATGTTGCACTGAACTCAGATGAGATGCATGTATGGCATATGAATGGTTAGTAAACACAAATTGACTGGGTATCTTAGTAAACACAAATTGACTGTGTATGCTAGTAAATACAAATTGACTGGGTATGTTAGTAAACAATGCGGCCTTAAAATACTTGATCAATGCTTATCGGTGGTGGATACTGGGGCATTGGGAGATGTAACCCAATAGAAAGATGGCGCCCCTCCGGCCGGGTGACACCCCTTGATGAAGGTTTGAGTGCACCTGCTCCCCCGTTCAACATATTTTCAACTAAAAACGCCCTTTACAGAGGAAAAGGCGCCACTTAGAGACGAAAAGGCGTCCCTTCAGGCTTCATGCTTCGGGCTTCAGGCTTCAGTATGCTCGAGATCATCCCACGCCCTCCACCTTTCGGCGAATTTTCCTCCGAAGGCGCTCCTCTGAGGAAATGTGCGCGCCGCACGCCCACGAGATGATAATTTTTGGATCAACCTCTGACAGGGGCAGATCCAGAAGCCTCGTTTGGGGATGGGGCAAGTAAAACATATTTATCGATTTCGAACACCCATCAGATGTGAGCAGCTAACATCCGCTGCGTCTCTTAAGACAATATTTGGTTGATAAAATGTGATAAAATGTTGATAAAATTAAAATGAGAAGATGCTATTTTATGGCAAAACGACGGCAAAAATTTGGCCTTTGGGGGCATGGCCGCTTTCCCTCCCACTCTGGATCGCCTCCTGACCCCTGGTGCCAGTGTGATGCTGTAAGCTCCTGGACTCCTGGCCTCCTGGCCTGGCCTCCTGGATCGCCTCCTGACCCCTGGTGCCAGTGTGATGCACCAGGGCTGTCAGTAAGCTGTCATAAATGTGCACTTAGAAAAACGGCATGCAAAAAACATTTGATCTCCGAATCGTTCTTTACAAGTTTTACCTCTAGATTCTGCCTTTCCTGCCAGGGTATACAGACAATCTCATAAGACCAGGATAAGCTTCTATCGCTAGTGCTGATGTCCGCATATAATGCTAGTAATATCCAAAGGCTTATTATAACGCATGCCAGCCAAACGACTATATTATTACCCAGTATCATGATTGTTAAATTATATTCCTAACGTCCCAGCAAATAACGGATTTGGTCAGCGAACAGGACAAGACCAGGGTAAGCTTTGGTCTTGGAATAGTCAAGATCGCATCTAGCTTTGATTGGATCCCAAGGGCAGTTGCCCTTTAAGAAAGCCAGAGAGCTGTATCATTGCACTGTAGAATGGTGTTTTCTACTGCGGCTTTCACTGTAGCGAACATGATGTGTTTTTGGTGCCATATATTGCAACCCCAAGATAAGCTTCCAATCTATTATGCCCAAGTCCGCATCTACTTTTAATTGTATTTCAATGTTCGTGGTACTGTAAGATAGCTACATAACTATGTTATAACTAATATATATATATATATATATATATATATATATATATATATATATATATATATATATACAAATATGATGCATTTTATGTTAATTCCAATCTTTCCAATCTTAACGCAATTAAGCATCTCATTACGAGACCTTCGCAATCAGCTCCCGTAGCAGTAGTTACAGAACTGCCACTGGTGGCGCCAGATGTTCCGCTGCCCGCTGTTGACCCGCATCGGCAGACAGCAGTTGCCGGGGCTCGATACCGATCAGCTGCATTAAGTTAAGAGGACAAGAATAGCTCTGTTAAGTGGACCGAAGGCGTGCCTGGACAACGGCCAACTGGAGCCCAATAACGGCTCAACAGACAGGCCAGACAGTCAGTTGCTGCCTTGTCCAACAGCCGGACAGACAGTCAGCTACTGCCCTGTCCAACAGCCGGACCGTCAGCTACTGCCCTGTCCAACAGCCGGACAGACAGTCAGCTACTGCCCTGTCCAACAGCTGGACAGACAGACAGCTGCTATCCTGTCCAACAGCCGGACAGTCAGTCAGCTGCCGCCCTGTCCAACAACCGGACAGTCAGCTATTGTCCTGTCCAACAGCCGGACAGTCAGCTGCTGCCCTGTCCAACAGCCGGGCAGACAGTCAGCTACTGCCCTGTCCAACAGCCGGACCGTCAGCTACTGCCCTGTCCAACAGCCGGACGACAGTCAGCTGCTGCCCTGTCCAACAGCCGGACACCCCAGCAACCGACAACCTGCCACGAGTGTTGACTTGCAACTTGTTTGTCCGGTATTCGAACATTCGAGACGAACTCCCCGATTGATTCAGCGAAGTCTCGCCAGCGGACGTTCCGAACCTCAGCTGCCTGGCTATATATACTGTGCCGCAATGCGCCACCGCATTTGATTACATCAGTCATATCGTGCCCGACCTCTGCCTCGATATCGTATGGCGAAATGTTATGAAGGCACGCACCGCCTGGCTGGTAGCCTGGCCCGGCAACAGCGATGCACTGCGGCACAGTATGCATACACAATCACAAATGGCCCACCGTGCCCCACGCGTTAGCCTTCCCTTCGACTCAGTTATGGCTTTGGACCATACAATCGAATAGCCGAGTAGGTGTACCGGATTGTGGTTGCTACTGATGACTAACAACATGGTGTGGTGTGGTGTGGTGTGGTGTTGTGTTGTGTTGTGTTGTGTCGTGTCGTGTTGTGTTGTGGTGTGGTGTTTTGTGTTGCGGTGTGGTGTGGTGTGGTGTGGTGTGGTGTGGTGTGGTGTGGTGTGGTGTGGTATGGTGTGGTGTGGTATGGTGTGGTGTTGTGTTGTGTTGTGTTGTGTGGTGTTGTGTGGTGTGGTATGGTGTGGTTTGGTGTGGTGTGGTGTGGTGTGGTGTGGTGTGGTGTGGTGTGGTGTGGTGTGGTGTGGTGTGGTGTGGTGTGGTGTGGTGTGGTGTGGTGTGGTGTGGTGTGGTGTGGTGTGGTGTGGTGTGGTGTGGTGTGGTGTGGTGTGGTGTGGTGTGGTGTGGTGTGGTGTGGTGTGGTGTGGTGTGTTGCGTTGTGCTGTGTTGTGCGTGTTGTGTGTTGTGTGTGGTGTGCTATGATGTGTATGTTGTGTTATAATGTGTGGGTTATGTTATGATATGTTGATATGTTACAATGTACTGTATAAATACTTTATTCTTAATGAGAGGATATATATATAGTTTTGCTGATTTCCAGAACGCAGAGGAAAAGTTCGTATCTCGTAACGTAAACGTTCTATTATAGTTCACATTTTAATTCCCGTTTGACTTTCTGGGGCTGGATAGCTGCTTGTTTGATATCTGAGATGTGCGTGGCCTTGGCTGTCCTCCACTCGATCCGCTGGTTCAGTCTGATGCAGGTGATTACTACACAAATGGTACGGTACCGTACGGTAATCTGGGATGGCACAGTGTGTCGTGGTGCATGGTAATGGGCGGTACTGTACACCACGGGGTGGTGTGGTGTATGGTACTGGGCGGTACTGTACACCACGGGGTGGTGTGGTGTATGGTACTGGGCGGTACTGTACACCACGGGGTGGTGTGGTGTATGATACTGGGCGGTACTGTACACTACGGGGTGGTGTGGTGTATGGTACTGGGCGGTACTGTACACCACGGGGTGGTGTGGTGTATGGTACTGGGCGGTACTGTACACCACGGGGTGGTGTGGTGTATGGTACTGGGCGGTACTGTACACCACGGGGTGGTGTGGTGTATGGTACTGGGCGGTACTGTACACCACGGGGTGGTGTGGTGTATGGTACTGGGCGGTACTGTACACCACGGGGTGGTGTGGTGTATGGTACTGGGCGGTACTGTACACCACGGGGTGGTGTGGTGTATTATACAGTACTGTACACCACGGGGTGGTGTGGTGTATGGTACTGGGCGGTACTGTACACCACGGGGTGGTGTGGTGTATGGTACTGGGCGGTACTGTACACCACGGGGTGATGTGGTGTATGGTACTGGGCGGTACTGTACACCACGGGGTGGTGTGGTGCATGGTACTGGGCGGTACTGTACACGGTGGTGGGAGACTGGGCGGTACTGTACACCACGGGGTGGTGTGGTGCATGGTACTGGGCGGTACTGTAACCACGGGGTGGTGTGGTGTATTATATAGTACTGTACACCACGGGGTGGTGTGGTGTATTGTACAGTACTGTACACCACGGGGTGGTGTGGTGTATTATACAGTACTGTGCACCACGAGGTGGTGTGGTGTATTGTACAGTACTGTACACCACGGGGTGGTGTGGTGTATTGCACAGTACAGCACACCACGGGGTGGTGTGGTGCATGGTACTGGGCGGTACTGTACACCACGGGGTGGTGTGGTGCATGGTACTGGGCGGTACTGTACACCACGGGGTGGTGTGGTGTATGGTACTGGGCGGTACTGTACACCACGGGGTGGTGTGGTGTATGGTACTGGGCGGTACGGTACACCACGGGGTGGTGTGGTGTATTATACAGTACTGCACACCACGGGGTGGTGTGGTGTATGGTACTGGGCGGTACTTTACACCACGGGGTGGTGTGGTGTATTATACAGTACTGTGCACCACGGGGTGGTGTGGTGTATCATACAGTACTGTACACCACGGGGTGGTGTGGTGTATTATACAGTACTGTGCACCACGAGGTGGTGTGGTGTATTGCACAGTACTGTACACCACGGGGTGGTGTGGTGTATTGTACAGTACAGCACACCACGGGGTGGTGTGGTGCATGGTA
>JAOTOM010003489.1:42500-160307 GCA_034440615.1 Ashinkailepas kermadecensis
ATGTGCGGTCGACAGCATGAGGATGTCGCGGGAGAGGATGTGGCGGGAGAGGGAGCGAATAAACCGCACATCACGGGGTAATAGGCACGCTCAGGTTCTCACTGCTGGACTGACAGGACTGTACTTAGACGGAAGGAAGGACATAACACTTGGTGCTTGGTGAATCGCTCTCCAAAACGAGGGAAGAGTATGTGGCAGCGGTATCAGGACCAGGAGGTGTACATGTGACACACTTCACAGCTCAGTCTGGCCGCGCCGCAGGCGAAGGAAGAACATGTGGCAGCGGTATCAGGACCAGGAGGTGTACATGTGACACACTTCACAGCTCAGTCTGGCCGCGCCGCAGACGAGGGAAGAACATGTGGCAGCGGTATCAGGACCAGGAGGTGTACATGTGACACACTTCACAGCTCAGTCTGGCCGCGCCGCAGACGAGGGAAGAACATGTGGCAGCGGTATCAGGACCAGGAGGTGTACATGTGACATACTGCACAGCTCAGTCTGGCCGCGCCGCAGACGGTAGTGAAGAACATGTGGCAGCCATATCGAGACAAGATGGATTCCGATAACCGAGTGCTGAGAGAGGGGTGAACATGTGACACCGGTATCAGCACCAGGGGCCTCACGGTGGGGTAACTGCACGGCTGGGGTGTGACGGCACGCGCTATTGCAACACCGGGCCATATCACGGCAGGGGTTATGCCGAGTGCTGGGGTGTGACGGCACCGGTGTCAACACCGGGCCTCACGGTGGGGTATGCCGGCTGTTTGAACTGTCAAACAAGCCGCCTGTGCACTGATTCATCTGTCGGCTCCATGCAAATGAGCTAATCTTGCGTGAAACGTTCGCTAAGCTGGAAGTAAGTTCGGCAGGTCCAGTTCACCTGCCCCGTTGGCAAGACAACAGTCTGTGCTGTTGGAACTGTGCCAGCGGTAGATTTCACTACTGTGCCGGGCAAGATTGATGCGACTGACAGTAGCGCACTGACATAGCTCAGTCATGACCAGATGCGGTTGTATCAGTTGGCAAAAGGAGTGCAGTCTGGCCATGTACCAGCGAGTGTGGCAAGTAAAGGATTGGGCCACTGAACCTCGCACGCTGGCTAACTTTGGCCTGCCGAGTCCTGCGGCTGTGTATATCAGCACGCTGTCATCGAAGGAACTCGTGCTCCGGGTTCAATTCATCGCTGGACACTATGCCACGACATGATTTCACAGCAAGCGGAACCGGACTTGTCAGGATGGTGCCAAGAATCTGTACAACAGAGTTGTGCTCCAACAGAGCTCCACCCGCGCCTGGCAGAGCTGGTGAGCCCAGTGCTACAGCGCAACAGAGCTCCACCCGCGCCTCGCAGAGCTGGTGAGCCCAGTGCTACAGCGCAACAGAGCTCCACCCCGCGCTGTGAGCCCAGTGCTCCAACAGAGCTCCACCCGCGCCTGGCAGAGCTGGTGAGCCCAGTGCTACAGCTCCACCCGCGCCTAGCTGGTGAGCCCAGTGCTAAGTCCACCGCGCCTCGCAGAGCTGGTGAGCCCAGTGCTACAGCGCAACAGCCACTGTGCTCACTCTGAGGCACTGCTGCTTGCAATGGTGTCGGACAAGAGCATGACAACTCGTGAGAGGGAGGTGTTTATAGTACTGCGATGCCGGCTCAGGGCCAAGTCCTCCCGTTCCGTCTCTCTGCCGTTCAGCAGAACCCAGCGGACTACACGGAGATCGTCGACTGGGAGCGTGAGACGATCTCCGAGCCTCCGATAACCCTCACCATGTCAGACGATCACACCAGAGGCATCGTGCGTACTCCTCTCAGCATTGCAGCGTATCCTGTGCACAGGCCGGCCGTTGGGACAGCTGGTCAGCTGGTCAGCTGGTCAGCTGGTCACCGAAGCGTCTCGGAGGGCGATCAGCGCGGAGGTGGTCAAAGACGACTACGGAAGTGCGACGCGATGGCACATGAGCGACTTTCCGAGTCCCTTCCGCAAGGGTAGCTATACTAGCTGGACCGTGCATCAGACCTCACTGCTGATGGTGTGAACAAATCGCATCAAACGCGAGACGTGTCCCATTGTTGTCCAATTCCAAGGGGCCGTGTTACAATGCACGATTCTAAGAGTGCGGGATATGGGCAAACACTGCTCATAATCATGATTCATAATTATTAGATAATCATCATCATAATCATTATAGAATCATTAGATAATCATCATCATAATCATTATAGAATCATTAGATAATCATAATCATGATTCATAATCACTAGATAGCGCTGCTGCAAGCATGAACCGAATAGTGCAGCCATTTATGACAGGTTTCCCCGCCATTTGTGACAGGTTTCCCCGCCACTGGCTTCTAGTGTGGGTAGGTGTAGTGAAGTGGAGCTGTACCACCAGTCAACACAACACCAAGCCTTACATGCATAGCTAAACACCAACACTATTCATCCGTTCAAGTTAGCAACCTCGGCTAACATCTGTGTTGCCATGCCAACGGTGGGTAGGCGCCGCTTAAAGTCTCGCAATATTTGCGTACATGTTTTGCTCTGAAGCGAGGAACTACGCAGATCAAATAGCGTGCAAATATGTGCTGAAACTTGTGTGTGCAGTTTGCACGATACTCGTTCTTTGAAAATGTTTGGCGATGTTTTGCTTTGAGCTAAGTTTTGCAACTTCAAACGCAGCTTTATAACGAAGTAAAGTCAGAATGCTTGCCTGAATCATGCCTCGGGTAAACATTTGACTCGGGAGTGGTTTAAGGTAAGAGAAATGTCAGAGGTAACTAACCTTATTTGACCTTAGAAAGATCATTGACCTTTCAAAAATGACCTCAAAACGTCGTAACAGGCTGATAGTGTCCATTGCATACAACAACGTCATCTTTGATGCACGTTTACCGCCTTACAACTGCCAATTCTCGCGGATTTGCGTAAGCATGGCTCTGCATACCTCTAATGATGACGTCATAGCTGGGTGGCCTGACACGACGTGGGTCAATTTCCTTGTGGGAACGACGCGTAAATGGTGTATCATCAGGTGTGCCAGGGGGAACCGCGACGTCAGCGCGCAGTCAACGGTAGTCATAATTTTCCAACTAGTTGGCCGATTGCGCCCGTATCAAAACGTTAGCGGGTGTCTTGCTGATCAAAAAAACCTATGCAGAATGTGCTGTTTCAACGCATAGTTTTCGATTTAGTAAATGTGTTTCAATTTTTGCCAATAGGCGGCGTTACTTCCGACACCCAACCTATATGTGTGCACGGGTATCAAGTAGCCACCAGCTAATTCGCGTTTGATGGCTTTTTCTGGGGCTTTGGAGCATGTTCCGCTATTATTTCAGCCGTGCTTCATCAATTCCAGAAAAGAGTACTTTAACGGTGCACTCTAGTGCATACAGAAAAGCGTGGTGTACAAGATAACCCTTGGACTATGCATGGGCCAGCATAGGTCGGTCTAGTAGCTGCATCGGAGGAATAAAGCGTCCGTTCAGACTACGTTCAGCTAGCATGTCAGCGCCGTGCTAAACAAAACTCTGGACACCCTCGTGGCGATCATTTCCGAGAACATCCCAGTCAGGAGAAGCTGAGAAAAACCGACGAGCTACCCACAACTGCCAGCATCGCATATTGCACTGAAATCCATGACCATGACCGGAAAATTCCCCGAGTCGATCATGATCCGAGAGGGGTCGCCAACTTTGAATAATAGCTTATCGTCACGCCCTATGCCCAACAAATCGACTTGTGCTGTTGTGTGCACCCATTGTGCATTCGGTGCTACGGGTGCCATCGGTGGTGATATTTACGTGTAATTTCGGAATATATTTGCCGTCATTATTTTCGTAATGTGCTCCCCGCTTTTATGCGGTCGCTTTTTTGTTTGTTTCTTTGGCAACTATATTATTATTTGTCTGTGTTCGTAGCATAGGAGCAAGCATTGAAGTATCGAATGACTGAGCTTCCCGTGTGTGATTAAATGTACACATCGGATTGCGTCCGGCTACTCGCAAACGTACGCTTTTCTAATGAAAAGCAGCTCCGCGATTTATATATCACCACACAAAACGTGTTTATGTGCACACGCCACACAGACGCGGCTCGGCCGCGGGCGTTCCGTGTACTTGCAAAAATGTTGTTTGATTTTGCATAGCAGAATATCGGAGCAAACAGCACAAAAAAACGCCATTCGGGCGCTTGATGGAAACATTCAGGCGGCCTCCTTCAGGGGCTGAGATATAACCGAGGAAAATTAAAATGCATCGAACGGCTTGCATGGAAAAGACTCTGGAGACCTGAAAGCGCCCACCCTGTGGGCTGGCAAGGACCGTAAAGAGAAGAGAAGGCCTGCCCGAGAACTGTACTGCACATATCAGCTGGAAGAGCAGTCTCGGCTGGAAAGGGACCAACAGCTGAGGAATAAACGGGCCCTGAGGGCCCTCAGGGATAAACAGGGCGCATCAGGGCCAGATATAGCTGGGTACACTTGGGTTTGAAAGGGTCCCTGAGGGATGAACAGGGCCTCTAAGACTAAACCTAAGAGGACTAGTGAGGGAAAATTTCAGAGCTGAACTTCCCCGAGATGAGAGCTAGACCAGGATATTGGGGACTGTGGTGGGTCCCTAAAAATAGGAGAGGGCCCTGAGAGATGAAGAGAGTTTCTGTGAGTCAGGCAGTACTGTCAGGGAGGACTGTCAGGGAGGACTGGACTGAGATTCTCCTGAGGGTGAAAGCAACCTTCATAATATAGGAACAAGGTCCCCTGAGAGGTAAAAAGATACCATATGGGCTGGCCATTGCTGTGAGGAATACTGATGGCCAGCCTCAGAGCTAGAATGTCCTTGACACCACAAGAGCTGTTGATAACTGGGAAGTAGCTAGTAGCTTGAGAGGAGCCTTGTGGGCTGTCCGAGCCCCCTGAGAGCTAAGGAGTCTCCCTATGTCCAATGATGGTTGCGAGGAATACTGAGGGCCACCATCAGAGCTAAAATATCCTGGAGGGCCATAAATGCCGCTGATAGCTGGGAAGGTCCCCTATCAGCCAGAGAGGGACATGAAGGATGAAGAGCACTAGAGTACCAGAGGTATGCCTGAATGTGCAGAAAACCTTAATAGGGAGGACCAAAACAGGCGAGGCTCGTCTGAACACTATCGCTATTATGCACATTCATCCTGAAAGTGTGATGACCTGCTGCGGCACCAAGAAGTGCCGTCACCTGATGTTTCTTGAGTGCGAAAAATTACACCGCTACTAGGAGACATCGCGAACGTAAATGGCGACCGCTTAAGCAGCGACGACTGTCCCAGTGATCACGGCCGCCACGGCGGCGAAGGCCACTTCAGCAGTCACGGCAGTTCCAGTGGTGATGGTCGCCCCAGTGGTGACGGCCGTCCCAGCAGCCACCGCCACCTCAGCGGCGGCGGCCGCCCCTGCGACCACGGCCGTCCCAGCGGTCACAGCCGTCCCATCGATGATGGTCGCTCTCCAGCGGTGACGACCGCCCAAGCGGCCACAGCCGTCCCAGGGACCTGGCCACACCTGTCCCTGCAAGTACGATCGCCCCAGCGATAGCGAAAACGATAGCCCAGTGATTGCTGTCATTGCGGTCTCGCCAGCGGTCCCAGTTACTTCGCCTTAGACCAAGGTGACGCCGGTTCAGAAAAACGGGCATGGCTGGTCAGGACTGTTGCTAACATTTCCCCTGTCTCCAAATATTACACTTAGTTGTCCCACTGATATTCTGCCTCATATTGAGGAAGTATTCAAGGTTTTGAAAGGGCGCAAAAATGTGGGTCCCACCCTTGTCACGAACACCCTCCCTATATTAAACTATTTCTGCACGTAGTGGATAACAGAATGAAGAAATTTTGTCCATGGATTTGAACACCCATATTTTACCCATGATACGAATATGCATGCCACCTTCATTAAAGATGTGTTGATGTCCCTTTATTTTGCGTCATAAGCATAAGTTTTCTTGTTGGTTGTTGCCAGCTAAACGGGTGGTTTTATTCTGGGTCATCAACGTACTGTTGGACCTTGACTTCAGGTATCGCATTAGCGACTCCAGTCTAGCTTGGTGTGCCTTTTCCCCGGGTATTTAATCACACGTAACGTACACACACACATACAGACAGACACACACACACACATATATATATATATGTATATATATAATATAATATAGGGGCCAGTTTAAAACAAAGACAAGAATTTTCGGATAAGCGGGGGATTAAGTAGGTAGGAGGCCCTCTTGAGATGTAAGCACCCCCCCCATACAAAATTCTGCCTACGCCACTGCCCTGCCTGACACAATAGGACGATTCTCGCCCTGCAGGCGATGCGTAAGAGATGTAGACGACATCAAACATAACACGTCACTCCTCATTATCGTATCACGGCCGGACGCAGCGGCATCAACAACGGCTGGCTCCCCTCCTCTCCCCGGCGCACCCAAACAACCCCTCCCCACCGCGGTCGAGCGCGAAGGTCAGCCGGAACAGCAAAGGTCACGGCACGGCACGGCAACTGCATTTCAACGCAATCGCGAGCAGCTAAGCATCCGACGAGTGCGCGTGCGAGCGTGCGGGCGAGCTGAAGAGAGGTGCAACAGGCACACAAGCACGTGCCCGGGCTGCAAAACAGCCTTTGTAAATAAGTCGGCTGCCGCAAGAATACATGTCGAAAGCATGCGATCCAAGATGGCGCGGCTGACGGTTCCAGTGTAAACATCCGGGAAACTTCCGGCCGCAACGGGCCGAACTATTTGATTGCATTATCTTCCTTCAGCATTGGAGCCTCGGCGAACTGTTCAGCGATATCTCCACGGTACCAACGCAGCTGCAATGGAGGAGGAATGCGAGCCTATAGTTTGGTAAATTGGCCAGAGAAAAGCAAATTACACGTACATATACAGCCTTCCCGACGTGTACTCAAGCTTGGCGACGTATTTATTTGTCTCCTGTCGACCACATCTTGACAAAGCAGCCAACGTCGGAAGCCCTCACCGTACCAGATGATTTCGCATTGTGCGGCTGCCGCCAGTCAACGGTACTGAGAGAAATAAAGCAGACATAGGGATATTCCTTCGAAATTTCTCCATGGAAAATCATCTGGGAAGTTTTTGCTTTTTCGTTCGAGCTTGTTGGGCGACCACCGGAATTCCTGTTCAGGTGCGGCAGAGCTATGAATGTCACCAACCGATAGTTTGATCCTGCTGTTCCTACGCCGGCAGCACGTTGCGACTGAACGTCGCCTGCTCGTGATTAGCTAATTATGGATATCGTGTGCGAGAAAGAATGAGGTCATGCAGTGGCTTGAATTTTTTTTTTGTAGAGTGGAGGGCAGCAGTAGAAGCCGTCAGGACCCCCGATGACGTCGCAACAATTTGGTAACATGATAGGAAAAAGTGCGGCCACGACGTGACAATGACAGGCAGGTCAAGACAGGCAGGTCAAGACAGGTCAAGGTCAAGGTAATGGTCTGTTGGCGAGATTGTGACGACACGAATGCTAAGAATCGAGTATGGTGAAAAAGTAGTTGTATTCCAGTTGCACAGTTGTGTACTGTGAAGCTTCGTGGACATCAATTTGGGAAGTCGAAACTCTCTCGGAAGGCGGTAAAAAAGATCGTTTAGGTTTAGGTTTAGGTCGTTTAGGTTAACAAGGATTAGGCAAACGATGGCCATCGTTTACCACGTAAATTTCGTAATTCCAGGGCATTGCTATCGCGGGTAACGTTCCGGTCCGGTCCAGTCCGTTCCAGTGTGGATCGTTCTTGGTCTGGTCCGTCCGGCCCACACCGTGAATGAGCGAGGGTACACGTGCCGTGGCTGGTGTGTTTAGTATATCAGTAGGTAGTATTTACTGATAGTATTTCAGTATTTAGAAAGATACAAATGTTCGGAAGTTTTTATGTTAAAAAAACGCTTTCCCGCGTTAATGCATACTTCTTATGCGTAATCTACATGTAAGCGCAAATTACATGTGCGGGATGCACCGTGTTCTAATTGCCACGTGGCATGAAGACATAAAAGACATAAAAGATCAGTGCAACTATGAGCCACAAGGGCCCTTTTTGGTTGCACTTTGGACACTGAACCAGTTGCCCACCAAATCTGTCGATCAACCTTCCCTGGAATACAAAAAAACAAGCCCCCTATTCTTATAATGATAGTGGCAAATTACCAATTAATTGCCTGTTTGCCTGCCGTGCTGGCAGGCGGCCGTGTCCGACACACCGACACCCCGTGACACACTGACACACCATGACACACTGTGACACACTGACACACTGTGATACACTGTGACACACTGACACACCATGACACACACTGACACACTGACACACCATGACGCACTGACACACCATGACACACTGTGACACACTGACACACTGTGATACACTGTGACACACTGTGACACACTGACACACCATGACACACTGTGACACACTGACACACTGTGACACACTGACACACCATGGTACACTGTGACACACTGACACACCATGACACACTGTGACACACTGACACACCATGACACACTGTGACACACTGTGACATACTGGCACACCATGACACACTGTGACACACTGACACACTGACACCCCGTGACACACTGACACACCATGACACACTGTGACACACTGACACACCATGACACACTGTGACACACTGACACACTGTGACACACTGACACACCATGGCACACTGTGACACACTGACACAATGTGACACACTGACAAACCATTGCACGCTGTGACACACTGACACACTGTGACACACTGACACACTGTGATACACTGTGACACACTGTGACACACTGGCACACTGTGACACACCATGACACACTCTGACACACTGACACACTGTGACACACCATGACATACTGTGACATACTGACACATTGCCACATTGTGACACATTATGACACTGTGACACACTGTGACACACTGTGACACACCGTGACATCCGTAACACACCACAGCACACGCCTCCCGCGGTGCACGTACCCAGAGTACGAGCACGCGGGCGGTGGCGTGCGGTCCCGCCGCCGACAGACGCCTGCAATTGGACGCACGGGCAAATGAACGTCCGCCGGCCGTCTCGGCGGCCGGCCGACCTCCCTGACGCCGCCGCGCAAGGTGGCGCGATGATTGCCTGAGCACCAGCGAATTAGCTCTCGTTCGGTCGGACGGAGGTCGGGACGGCGACGCGCCAGATGGAGATGAGGCGACCGACTGCTGATGACGCGATGTGGCCGGCGTCGTTAGCGGTGCTGTGCCAGTAGCGGCTGAGGCGCCGGCTGCCGAATGTCTTGGGCACGTGCTGAATTACGGAAAGTTAGCCGATTTTCACTAAAACACACGTCACGCCCGGACTATTGCACCCAGCCTCGTGAAATATACACGACTGGAATTATCGTCGAAAGCGCTACCTGCATGCAGAATATCGTAACTCTATTCGCAAAACATGCATGAAAAACAGCTTTCAGTATTTTAGCACCACGGCCACAAAAGTTCCTGAACGTCCTTTTGGACCGTTAAATATGTTCAAATCCCCACGAAAGGTACACCATTGTACTTGCCGTACTGATCTACGTTCGGCTCAATCACGTTCATGACCCAGGGTTGGCTTTTAGTGAAAATCGGCTAACTTTCAGTATTTTAACACGTCCCAATGTCTTGTCGTTTTTGTGGGACGCGCTTCTCCAGTTTTGATGCGTGTTCAGTTAGCCAGCTGTTTGTTTTAATTCGATATCGTTCGCAGTCAAACACTTCCTTCGTGCAGCTTTTCCTCGGTGCAGCTTTTTCTTCAAACCATGCCTCAACATGGAATACGCACCGGCGAAATGCGCTGTTACTAACCCACAAATATATTCCAAAGTATCTCCAGATATAAAAAATCGACCTCGAGCTCTCACGGCGTACCGAAGTACACATCTCAGTGTTTTTTTTCGGAAGATATGCTATAGTATGCATATTATTATAGCCTATTATATTGCATTATTATATTGCATTGCATTACTATATGCATTATAGCCTATTATAGCCTATTATTGCATATTATACTAGAACAATCAAAGGGTACCAGACCAAAATATAACAACTAAATTCATCTCGCACACCCGTGGCCTGACTCATGCGGATGTTCCCCAGTTACAGGCACCCAACCGAAGCAGTTTTTGTTTGCTAGCAACACATTAACCATGCTGCACTCAAACACTCACGACTTTCCGTAGACAAGTCAGCCCGTCCACTACAAGTCCACTACAAGTCCACTACCTCGCCGGTCACCGAACGCTTCACACCGAACGAACGCTCCCGGCCCGGTGTCAACCAGAAATTTCGGCTGCAGAATTCCACCGATATCAGAACGTCCCGAAACCAACACACCAACACACCAACACACCAACACACCAACACACCACATTATCCTACTCATTCTGACGACGCTCATCAGCAAGGTGATAACATCAGCCGAATAAATAAATAAAATAACCCACGTAGCATCGGAAGCTGCCAGTCTTCGGAAGTTTTCCAGTCCAAATATAACTAAATGCGAAGCTCCTGATGCGCTGCTGTGCACAGAAGGCATTTAGAAATGTGCAGAGCAAACATGTGGAAATGTGTACATCAGATATGTGGAAATGTAGAGAACAGACATGTAGAAATGTGCACGGTAGACATGCAGAAATATGCACAGCAGACATATAGAAATTTGCACAGCAGACATGTATATCTGTGCATAACAAACATGTATAAATGTGCACAGCAGACATGTATAAATTTGCACAGCATATGGCCGAGATGGATCTCACGCTTATAGCTGGTCATACCAACGGTGCTTTGCCGTCAGACACCGCCAGCATGAGTGCATGTGACGTCAAAGGTAGGCACCCGGTGTGGGCGAGGTGCGGCGAGCCGGCCTGCCGTTGTGGTGCCTGCTCATGACGTCACACACAGAAAAGAAGCAAGCACTTAGTGAGCCTACCTTGCTGCATGGCCTTTCTGGCAGGGAATCAAGCCTACCCACCAACGGTGTTCACGATTTTTACCGATATCTTGTACATATATGGATGTAATGCTACCGGAATGTCACATAAAGATTTAAACATGACTTGTCTTATTCAACCGGTAAAATTTGCAGTTATTTGCGAAACCCGGGGGGGGGGGTTTCCCCCCCCTTAAAACGATTCACATACGTGTTGAGCTTTGAATATTTATTAGAGATAAGTACAAGGTAAACCCGAAAGTGTTCGTTCACTTTTACAACTGAATAACAAGTTGTGGAGAATTGTGTCTTTTTATTGAGCAGCGTGCTGGATTTCAAATAGCCAGCAATATGTTCTCAAATGTGACTTTTAGATTTCCTGGCAATAACTTAAATTGTACGCTTTTTCTTATGAACATAATTATACTACAATGACAACAAACATGCAACATGGCTTTTCTGGCAGGAAAGAAAACATTTTGACCGACCGGTGTTCAAGATTTTCAGCAGGATGCTGTACATATCTGCATTGATACCTACCAGAATACCACTCCGAGATTTAAACGGAAGTCTTCATTAATATTTTACATTAAAGAAAGCGCAACTGGGCGGGCGATGCGAGTGAACGCCTGACAAAGTACGTTATCAGGCATATATTTGCTCATTTAATTGCAGTTCCATGCTGTGCCAGGGAAATGTGCAGCGGTTAACATGCGACGTTGAGTAACTGTTGCAGGTAATTGGTGACTCCGATTTCGTAAGTAACCAGCGGTGATTATAATGAGTTTTCCCTTCCCAGGTGCGCCTAACGTTCAACAGGTGAGTGCATGCAATGAATACGCATTATAATATCCACCTCGTATAATATAATTACATATTTTAGTAAATGTTTCGACACGTGGTTACATTACATTAAAAAAACATTCACTCGTGGCCGGGAACCACGCTGGTGCCCGGCCACACCACAATCTGCTCTGGTGCGCCCCCGGCGGCCGAATCCCGGCGTGGTAGGCCACCCGGGGGCGCACCCCATCAAACACATCAATGCAAAACAAAACCAAAACATTAAAAGCTGGCGCCGCACGGCCGCGGCCGCAACGCCAGCTAAAATCTAAAATGGCTAAAAGGGCATGTAAGATGCCGGGCGGGCCGCCCCCTAATTAAAACAAACCAGTAACAAAACAATACAAACATAACACAACATAACAACAACATAACAATCACAATAGTAAAAAAAAACGTTTACCACGGCGGCCAAAAGGCCATAAAAACCGTGGTCCGGGAGACTTAAAACAAACACGTACAAATGTTACAAACACCGGGCACCACACGCCCCAGCCCGGAGCGGCGCGCCAGCACGGCACACAATTGTCGCGCCACACCGCGGCCCGGCCGCCACGCCCACACGGCGAGCCGCGGCCGGGCCAAAGGTCGGGGCGGCAGCACCCAACGCTGCTCCAGTCAGCGCCAGCCGCCGCCGCAACGCACGAGTCCTGGGAAAGGACAAGGAGCCCCCAGGGCGGAACCATCGAGGGCACCTCGCCCCCTCCACCCAGGGCCCCGCATGATATGGCGCAACACCCTGCCTATCCGCGGTCGTGACGTACGGCCGCGGGTTGCTGGTACTGGCGGTGCCCGGTGACGTGCTCGACGTACACGTCACGGGACCACCTCAGGGTGTCACTCACCATCAGCTGACGCATCAGCTTCGCATAGAAGCGACTGACACGCAACTGTTTGAGCACGGCCTCGTTCCCCCGGCACCAAGTACCGAGGGAGCCCACGACGAAGGCGTGGATTGAGGCCGTTTTGCCCTGCTGGCGGAGCTGCTCAACGAGGGGGGCATACTTCGCCAGCTTCCCGTCGGCGGCGGCACGCAGCGCCGCGGCTCGGTTCTCGAAGGCGATTGTAACATCGACCAACGATACCTCGTTGCCGCGCGTCACAACCAGGTTCGGGCGGAGGACAGAGTCCACACCCGGCACCCGTCGGTTGACGCGCAGCTCCGTGCCGGCCCGCTGCGGCACCGCATTCGTGAGGCGGGACAGCACTGCGTTGTGGCGCAGCTGAAACGCAGCACTGTGCGGCCGACAATGGTTGAGAACATGGGGCCAGCCTCCCTTGCCAGCCTCCCCGCCAGAGCCTCCCCGTCAGAGCTTCCCTGCCAGCCTCCAGCCAGCTTCCCCACCAGCCTCCCTGTCAGCCTCTCCGCCAGCCACCCTGCCAGAGCCTTCCCGCCAGTCTCCCCGCCAGAGCCTCCCCGTCAGAGCCTCCCTGCCAGCCTCCCGCCAGCTTCCCCACCAGCCTCCCTGTCAGCCTCTCCGCCAGCCTCCCCGCCAAAGCCTCCCCGTCAGAGCCTCCCTGCCAGCCTCCCGCCAGCCTCTCTCATTCGGACAAGAAGTACTACAGTTAACCTGAGACAAGTATCGCAAATGCTTTGGAATGCTTCCTCTGGAATGATTATTCTGGAGTGATTCCTCTGGACTGTTTCCTCGCATGTAATTCCGTGGAGTGATCCCTCTAGAGTGATTTCCCACGATTGATTCCCTGCAGTGATGCTCCGGAAGTGATTCCTCTGCAGTGATTCATCTCGAGTGATTCCCCTCGAGTGATTCCCTGCAGTGATGCTCCGGAAGTGATTCCTCTGCAGTGATTCCTCTCGAGTGATTCCCCACGAGTGATTCCCTGTAGTGATGCTCCTGCAGTGATTCCTCTGCAGTGATTCCTCTCGAGTGATTCCCTCGAGTGATTCCCTGCAGTGATGCTCCTGAAGTGATTCCTCTGCAGTGATTCCTCTCGAGTCGGTGCCCGCCCAGCCCCCTCAAGTCCACTGGAGTAATCCAATCGGCCGAGCTCGGCTCCTCATTCAGCAGCACCGCCGGACCGCCTGACCCGGCCATTGCGGCTCCGGTGGGACCTGCCGCGGCAGCTCGGACGCGGCGCCACCGCCTGTTTTGTGACCGCGTGTTCCCATACAACTATTGAACGTTCGCTGACGGGGTAACGCCAATGCAACGATTGATGATGATCCATGATATCAATTATTCATGGCTCAATCGTGGTCAGCACAAATCGTGGGTATCAAGAGTGATGTTTATCGCACATTGGCGTGGCTTAATCAAGTGGTGAATTGCCAGCTGAGAAGCTGGTGCAGCTGGTACAGGTGGTGCAGCTGGTACCGGTGGTGCAGCTGGTACCGGTGGTGCCGCTGGTACAGGTGGTGCAGCTGGTACAGGTGGTGCAGCTGGTGCAGCTGAGCAATCACTGCAGTCACGTGGTAGACCGAGCCTCTGAACCACTCAATTGGTGGAGCATCACTCCACCCAGCTCCATTGGTGGCGGTACGTCCGAACTTAAAGGGGCGGGGTGGGGTGTGAGGGAGGCACCGGACAGTTTTCGGGTCGAATCTTTTCAGTCAACGTCATAGGGTCAATGCTATGTTAAATTTATCTGCGTATGGGGGCACTATGCTCGGTGGCCCCCACCCGCCCCGCTCCGGTGCCTTTCTCTAGCTCCACCTCCAATTCATCCCTTGTGTAACCAAACATTTACTGACGTATTCGACCACACACGCTTCTCCTCGGGAATGTAATTATCAAGCGCGCCATAGAAAATCTCCACAAGTCACCACCGGCCCATTTTAAAGACAACTAAGGTGAATGGTAGTCCTGGATACGATGTGACGGATATATACGAGTTGCTAACCTAAATGCAACCTGCAACACCTCAACCCATTTACAGTCGAGTGATCGGCGATTATCAACTCTAGTGTTTTCCTAGACAAATGTAAGTGATGACATTTGTTAACCCATAAATGGGCGCGAAAGCGCCACAAACGCCATAAACGCTATAATCGGCCAATTCCCGCGAGCAATACGGGAATTACGAAGGTGCCAAGGAGATATAAATATGAACACCCAAAAATGTTCCCAGCTCCCATTCCATCCCATGCGCACTACTGACACAGATTCGCCTGTGGGGGAGACGAGAAGGCCAACTTGTAGGGGGTGGTGTTCCTAAGCACAGGTACGGCGACAAAATGTTCCGCCATCTTGGGCAGCAGGGTATGCATACGGACTGGGTGAGGGGTACAGGGGTCACCCACTAAGGGGTACAGAAACAAGCTGAGTCGCAGAGCCACGCACTGAGGGCCGTGAACGGTGCAGGTAACTGAGTGAAGAGGCCGTGGAAGATGGCAAGGAGCGGAGGTGGACGCCAAGAGGCCGATGAACGTGAGCGGCATCAAGGGGAGGGGAGGGCGCGGGACGTGTGCCCCCCCCCCCGCCGAACGTCGTGTAGCTTAATACTATGACTATGGGTGTTAAATGGAGGGAAAAAAAAATGTAAATACGCAACAGGAGAAGACTTCAAGTTTTCCAAGTGTCACTATAATACTGCTGAATGTTCTACACAGCTCACGCATCTCAGTGCAGAGCTGTCTCAGATGTCTCGGATGTCTTGGTCGTTACACTTCAAAATATCATTATCAAAATAAGACATCACATGGGATAACATCAGATGAATCAGATCACAAATGGGTGAGTACTGGCTATGCAACTGGCATATGTGTCTTGGAGGAAGTCCAGAGAAGATAGACGAAAAGCATCACTCAACTTGGGAATCTCACCTACCGGGAACGGTTGAGGGCTAGGGACCTGGCCTCTGTCGTAGAGACAATCCAGAGAAGGTGGACAAACATTTCACTTGGGACGGAGGCTTGGGCCTGTGCTCTGTCGTGGAGACAATCCAGAGAAGGTGGACAAGAGCATCACTCAACTTGGGAATCTCACCTACCGGGAACGGCTGAGGGCTTGGACCTGGCCTCTGTCGTGGAGACAATCCAGAGAAGGTGGACAAAAGCATCACTCAACTTGGGAATCTCACCTACCCTGGACGGCTGAGGGCTTCGACACGAAGCCAGTTCAGGGCAGACTTTTCCATACAGGTAGACCCATGCCTGGGAGGCGCTCCGTGGAAAACAGTCCCACTGCTGCTGCTGTTGTTTTTGCGCTACCTTCCGCTGCCGGCCTGGGCTTCAATACGCCCTCAGCCACCACTCAGGGCGAGTGTCGGACGGAAATCCTGTCACGTCAGGCGGGCAAACAGCTGAACTCACTTAGCAAACCCCAGCCACGCAATGTGGTCACGTCCCCTACACTGGCCACACTTAGCAAGGCACTGGCTGGCTTTCCCGACCCGGAGCGGTGAACATCATGCTTGTTGTGGTGGGCGTGGGGGCTCTGGATCCGGATACCGCTGGGGTTCTGAATCCGGATACCGCCTGGGGATCTGGATCCGGATACCGCTGGGATCTCTTGATCCGGATACCGCCTGGGGCTCTGGATCCGGATCAAATCTGTATTTTTTCACCACCGTCTAAGCCCTCTGAGTTGAAAATTGTTCCAGCACCCCATGATTGGACGCCAAATTGAAACTGAACGTGGCGACACCCTTGTTATTGTCGCATACAAATGTCAGCAGCCACTCTAGGTAAAACATCCAGCTTAAACACAACAATCACTCTGTACCCACTCTAAAAAGTATACGTACAGTCTAAATACTCTGCACGTACTCTAAACACCGTAAACACGCTTTAAACTCTCAACAAACCACATCCATAGCACGCTTCCACCAGGACAAATTCCACTCCAGACACAAACCAATACCGTGCCTCTGTCACAAGCAAGGAACACATCTACGTCACAAACCATTGAACACAAGCGTACTCTCACCAAAAGACACCACCGCACCCATTCCCCAGTCAAACACGGCGAACACGCTTGCGCCACCAGCCGTAGGCCAAAGAAGACCGTAGGCCGTAGGCCCGTGTCACAAACCGCAAACAAAACTCAGTCACATCGATGCCCTGCTTGTGTCACGAGCCACCAGCGAAAACCCGGCACATCTACGCCATGTTTGTGCCACAAATCACAAACAAAAAGCCAGCACATGTACACCGTGCCTGTACCGCAAACCACAAACAAAAAGTCAGCACACCTACCACCAACCTTGCCTGTGCCACAAACCGCACACAAAGACCCGGCACATGCACACAAGTCACAAGCAACCACCCGACATATATATGCCCTGTCCGTGCCACAATCCGTCAACAAAACCCCGGCACATGTACACGCTGCAATCACAAAAGCACGGCACATATCCGCCGCAGGCCGCAAACCGCGCCGCGCCGCGAGCGTCGCGCGGACTCGCGGAGCGCCGACCGGGCCGGAAATGGCCGCGTGGCCGTGCGACACGGCGCCGCTACCGACGGGCCGGAAATGAGCGTCCCCAATAAACAGGCCGCTCGGCCGGCCCGGGCTGATTAGCGCCAATTGCTCGGGGCCGCGGACCGAGGTGTGTGTACTGCCGGACCGAGGACCTCGATCTCACAGAGATGGAAAAACCTGCTACTCGGCCACGAGCGTGGGTAACAGATGTTTGAAAGAAATATATCCAGTTATGGTGACAACTTACGGTACCGTATTATCATTGAGTATGGATTGTATTTATCATCAAGCCGTTTTGCTTCTTAACATACCCAGTCAATTTGCTTTTCGTAATCATCCAGATATATACGTACTCATCTTGTTTCAGTACATGTATCGGAAGCGTACCGAAGCAATTTAGTAGCTATGATCGAGGGGACGGGGGGGGCTGAAAAAACGCTACCACTCGAGGTAAAGTTCATAGGTTTTAACATTGCCGTGGTAAGCCCTGTCACCTACGAACTGTCCCGTCCCTCGTCCAGAGTTTGAACCCGACGCAACAGTTCCGTTTTCCGGCGCAGCTTGTGGCGTGTGGCACGGCTCACATCACAGGTAACGAGATATGGCTGACATCACGTGAAAGCCCCAAATGTTGGCTATCCGTCGGGCACAATTTCGTTGTGGTCGGGTCAACGTGTTGCGCGTGAGCGTCACGGGGGTCCTGAGAGGACGGGTGTCAGGTGAATCACCGGCAGCCGATAGGAATAGCATGTAAAACTGAACGAGCAAAAGAAGAACGAGATTTGGAAAGAGTTGTCTGCCAGTTCACCCAGCAAGCCGTTGGTTCATATATTCAATTTCCAAGCCAAGGCAATGGATTCATGCATGTTTGGGTTTACGAGCAGTGTAGGGCAAGCACAGACAAGGGCGGATTCAGGAATTTCCATGACTGGAGGGCACTCTTCTCGAGGGGCGCCATTACCTCGGGGTGGGGGAAGGGGGGCACCACTGTGAACGTACTGGAAGGGCGCCTTCGGCTGAAAATTCGTTGAGCATGTGGTGGGTGGATGGTGCATTGGAAACTCTGAATGGGCGCTTGTTCCCGGCCCGAGGAGCGTCACCATTCCACTGAGATGCCACCAGTGTCCTCCTGTACCCACCCGTCCCTGAGTATACGTAGTATACTGCACATCAGCTTATGCTGCTGCGTATCCCTGAGCACATCAGCTTATGCTGATGTGCAGCTATCAGCATAAGCTGTGCTCCAAGATCAATCCGGGTCCTCCCAACACACACAGCTGGGATACGATGAGATAACTAGGCGGCCGTATGGTCACAGGCGCCACCTGTTGCATCCTCATGGGCGTAATATGCACCACATCTCGCACCTCATGGGCGTCACATGCGATCACCTGTCACACCCAATGAGCGCCATACGCGCCACCTGCCACCTGCCACACCTCATCTGCGCCACATGTGCCACCTGTCACACTTCATGGACGTCACATGGGCCACCTGTCACACCTCATTTGCGCCACATGGGGCACCTGTCACACCTCATTTGCGCCACATGCGCCACCTGCCACATCTCATTTGCGCCACATGCGCCACCTGTCACACCTCATTTGCGCCACATGGGCACCTGTCACACCTCATTTGCGCCACATGCGCCACCTGCCACATCTCATTTGCGCCACATGCGCCACCTGTCACACCTCATTTGCGTCACATGTGCCGCCTGTCACACGCCCCTTGCGTCACACCACCACGAGCTGTTGATGTAGCTATTGATCCCGATCATCAACCACTTCTCCGCCCGCAGTTAATGTGCCGAGCAGTCCAAACAATCAGTCCAAACAATCAGCCAATCAGTCAGTCATCTGCCCCGAAGGCTGATTAATTGATGGTTCGCCTTCGGCGCGACACTGCGCAGCAGCTCAGTGGCCGCGCTGGAATATTATCGGCGCCCTCCACCGGAATGCTGTCGGCGGCCTCTACTGGAATGCTGTCGGCGGCCTCTACTGGAATGTTATCGGCGGTCTCTACTGAAATGATCTCGGCGGCCTCTACTGGAATGCTGTCGGTGGCCTCTACTGGAATGTTTTCGACGGCCTCTACTGAAATGATCTCGGCGGCCTCTACTGGAATACTCTCGGCGGCCTCTACTGAAATGCTCCCGGCGGCATGTCTGGCATATTCTCGGCGGCCTCTACTGGAATGATCTCGGTGATCGATTTCAATCGGGACCGTTCGATGCCTTTTCTGCATGATGACGTCAGAGGTGTCGCAACACCACGCTGGCTAGGTGATAGTCTGCATGTGCTGGGAGCTGAGGTGTTACGGTCCCGGCAGGTACGAGCTATTCTCATCCTCTTCTCTCTCTCTCTCTCTCTCTCTCTCTCTCTCTCTCTCTCTCTCTCTCTCTCTCTAACTCTCTAACTCTCTAACTCTCCAACTCTCCAACTCTCCAACTCTCCAACTCTCCAACTCTCCAACTCTCCAACTCTCCAACTCTCCAACTCTCCAACTCTCCAACTCTCCAACTCTCCAACTCTCCAACTCTCCAACTCTCCAACTCTAACTCTCTAACTCTCTAACTCTCTAACTCTCTAACTCTCTCTCTCTCTCTGCCTCTCTCTCTCTCTCTGCCTCTCTCTATATTTTTATCTCTCTTGTTAGATTCGCTTCACGGTCACCACCGACGAAGATGCGAAGGAGGGAGAGGGGGAGACGAGATAGAGCTCTGTGTATCCGACTGTTTCCCGGACCGGAAGCAGAGCCAACTTATCATCGCCACCGGAAGCAGAGCGCCGCAAGGGAGAGCGGCAATAACACGGGGAGGTGCTGCCCTGGCTCGTGCTCATTTGGGAGACAGTACGATAGTGTCCCAGTATATCAGAACCGTTTTTCTTAGCGCACGTAATTGCGTGATGCTTTGTGGCATTTAAAATGTCTGGCGCCTAGCAAAACAAAAACAAACTAAGGAAAAATGGCGCGACATGTTCGCATAATGCCGCGCGTCTATCACAGGGTAACCTCAGTCGACCAAAGCGAATACAAGTAAGGCGGCGCAAATGACCTTTATGGTTCGGCACGCCTGGACGCACGTTGACCGCGACTGGCGCGGCCATCTGTCACGTGGGCGGTGACCGCGCGCCGTCTACACAGGGAAATCGGGCACATTTGGCGCCAACGGCACGCGCTCCCGCCACTCGGTACGGCCATGTGATACGGCTGCAGTTAGGGGGTGAGATTCGTTTCAGGCGGCGACGGCGAGTCGATTACTTGAACTCGCGAGATAGGGGTTGTGGATGTTTAAAATGCGCACCAGGCAATTCGGAATCGTTAAATTTCGGAAATGTGCTCATGTGATTTCAGTGGGTCACAGGTCAAATGACGGGTCAAGTAATGGCATAGCAGTTCACGCGGACCAACACGGTCTGACGGCATCTGTGCGACTATTAAGTAAGATGGTCTAAGATGGTTATAGTTCGGTTATTCGGTTATTCGGTTGTTGACTTTCCTAAGCGTAGGCTTCTTTGGTCCGATAGCGTGGCCAATCTCTCACGCCGGTTGGTCTGGTCTGGACTGGTCGCGGGCGAAGACAAGCGGCGAGAGGTGGGACCCGAACCCACAACCTTTCGATTGGGAGACGAGCACCCAACTCCGGACTAGTCACACCCGGTCTGAGGTGGTGCCAGGCGGATGTGCTGTATGCAGGGGCGGAATAGCCGATACAATGGCGCTATTATAGCCGACGAACGGTGAATAGACAAGTTCGTGCAAATGACAAAGGATCCGGCGACAAGTTCATACCAAGGACCCGACGGCAAGTTCATACAAAGGACCCGACGACAAGTTCATACAAAGGACCCGACGACAAGTTCATACAAAGGATCCGGCGACAAGTTCATACAAAGGATCCGGCGGATGGCGGGAGCGACCGAAGGTAAAGCAAAACCAGGAAAATGTTAATTTCTCTCTCAGAAGGTATGGCAGCTCCTAGGTTACATAGGAAACCTCCGACACCACCTGGCAGTACGTGCTTGCCGGTCGCAATTTCTACCTATATAAATTAACATCTACCTTGAATCCACTACAATCGGTTTGTTCTCGTATCGCATATCGCTTTGCAACCGCGTTGTTCCGAGGGAGTTGGACCACGACAAGTTACTCGTAGATCACCAGGATCCCTTTGATCAATGGAGGAGAGCGTGATGAGGAGTTTCCAACACCCAGGGGGGGGGGGAATATTGGCGAAACAGTCTCTATCATAAGCTGCCATTGACAATTTGAACTGTTCCGATTTCTGGATCTGTATTTAAATGTTTTCTCAAAATCCATGTACGGACTCCTTCATGAATTAAGTTGTTTCTAGGTTCATGTTGGCTAAAAATCATTGCATTAATGTGTGCCATTTGTGACCAGGCATCTGTGATCACAAAATTAACCCTCGCCCGTATAGGCGGGGGGGGGGTGCAACCCCCCTAAGGTTTTTGTGTATTCCTTCCAAACCGATGAACGGATCGCTCTGAGATTTTCAGTCCCCTCTGGGGCAACCTTTTGACGACTTTTGGTGAAATGTTTATGGGACGTCATGTCAGGTCACAGAGTTATGAGGTCATAAAAGGGAGCACCTCCGAGCAGTTTTCAACAAATACATGATTATCGCACCTAAACATGACATTGTTGCCTACATCGACTGGTATTATGTGTTTTGCAATGCAATTTTGCAATGCCCAGATGGGTTCCCATTGGAAAAATAATGTTCCAAAAATCGGTGACCTCGGTTGACCTCGTTTGACCTTTCGACCTTTTTTTAAGCTGACCTACGGTAATTTTTCGTGCTGAATTCGAATTTAGCGTCCATTTTTACCCTAAAGAACTTTAAACTTCGAAATTGGAATCACTCTTCAAAAAGTTGGATATTTGGGGTCACGGCTTTGACCTCATTTGGTGCATGACATATTGGTCGGATCACATCATGTCACATGTCGTCATGTTCGCAAGGTCCCAATAAACATGTTTCCGGCCATGTCGTGCATATTTAGACAGTAGTTTCGATATAACTGACGATTTTCTTCGGAAAATACCCCCAAAAATCAATTTTAGACATTTGACCTGACCTGGAAGGTCAACCATGACCTTAGAAGGTCATACTGAATTCCAATCGCGAGATCTGGGCCAAATCTATAACTTTGGTATTTGGTTCGTTTTCGTAACATGCACGGTTTCGAATCGCCAGGGGGGTCGTACCCCCCCCCTCCCCTATACGACCGAAGGTGGTAAAATGCCGAATACTGGCGAGGGTTAACCTTGCACAACAACACGAATCTCACACCTCCCTGCGCGCACCCCCACATCCCACTCCTACCAGCCGCCTCGGCCCCCCACGCTCCCTCGGCCCTCCTCGGCTTCCCACGTCCCCACGGCCGACGGGAAACTTGGCTCCCATAGATCAATAGACGCTGGCGACGAGGCGGCAAATCACCTCACGCGCCACAACGTGCGGCGATTCATTCTGCCACAGGTGTGTCCAATAGCTGTCGCCGTTGTTGATGCGTGTCAAGGGGAATTGAGGCGTCAGACGTGATGCGGGGCAGGCTCTGTGTGTAGGCGTGGTGACCGAGCTGGCGCCAGCTCAGCTCAGATTGAGGCGTCAGACGTGATGCGAGGTAGGCTCTGTGTGTAGGCATGGTGACCGAGCTGGCGCCAGCTCAGCTCAGATTGAGGCGTCAGACGTGTTGCGGGGCAGACTCTGTGTGTAGGCGTGGTGACCGAGCTGGCGCCAGCTCAGCTCAGATTGAGGCGTCAGACGTGTTGCGGGGCAGACTCTGTGTGTAGGCGTGGTGACCGAGCTGGCGCCAGCTCAGCTCAGATTGAGGCGTCAGACGTGATGCGGGGCAGACTCTGTGTGTAGGTGTGGTGACCGAGCTGGCGCCAGCTCAGCTCAGATTGAGGCGTCAGACGTGATGCGAGGCAGACTCTGTGTGTAGGTGTGGTGACCAAGCTGGCGCCAGCTCAGAGCTACATAGCCAGCGTGCGCACAACCGGAGAGTGCATACACACAGGGCGTGTATGTACGACACACAGGGCGTGTATGTACGACAGATGTACGACACACAGGGCGTGTATGTACGACACACAGGGCGTGTATGTACGACACACAGGGCGTGTATGTACGACACACAGGGCGTGTATGTATGACACACAGGGCGTGTATGTACGACACACAGGGCGTGTATGTACGACACACAGGGCGTGTATGTACGACACACAGGGCGTGTATGTACGACACACAGGGCGTGTATGTATGACACATAGGGCGTGTATGTACGATACACAGGGCGTGTATGTACGACACACAGGGCGTGTATGTACGAGACACAGGGCGTGTATGTACGACACACAGGGCGTGTATGTATGACACACAGGGCGTGTATGTACGACACACAGGGCGTGTATGTACGACACACAGGGCGTGTATGTACGACACACAGGGCGTGTATGTAGGACACACAGGGCGTGTATGTACGACACACAGGGCGTGTATGTACGACACACAGGGCGTGTATGTATGACACACAGGGCGTGTATGTACGACACACAGGGCGTGTATGTACGACACACAGGGCGTGTATGTACGACACACAGGGCGTGTATGTATGACACACAGGGCGTGTATGTACGATACACAGGGCGTGTATGTACGACACACAGGGCGTGTATGTACGACACACAGGGCGTGTATGTACGATACACAGGGCGTGTATGTACTATACACAGGGCGTGTATGTACGACACACAGGGCGTGTATGTATGACACACAGGGCGTGTATGTACGATACACAGGGCGTGTATGTACGACACACAGGGCGTGTATGTACGACACACAGGGCGTGTATGTACGACACACAGGGCGTGTATGTACGACACACAGGGCGTGTATGTACGACACACAGGGCGTGTATGTACGACACACAGGGCGTGTATGTAGGACACACAGGGCGTGTATGTACGACACACAGGGCGTGTATGTACGACACACAGGGCGTGTATGTATGACACACAGGGCGTGTATGTACGACACACAGGGCGTGTATGTACGACACACAGGGCGTGTATGTACGACACACAGGGCGTGTATGTACGACACACAGGGCGTGTATGTACGACACACAGGGCGTGTATGTACGATACACAGGGCGTGTATGTACGACACACAGGGCGTGTATGTACGACACACAGGGCGTGTATGTACGATACACAGGGCGTGTATGTACGACACACAGGGCGTGTATGTACGACACACAGGGCGTGTATGTACGATACACAGGGCGTGTATGTACGACACACAGGGCGTGTATGTATGACACACAGGGCGTGTATGTACGATACACAGGGCGTGTATGTACGACACACAGGGCGTGTATGTACGACACACAGGGCGTGTATGTATGACACACAGGGCGTGTATGTACGACACACAGGGCGTGTATGTACGACACACAGGGCGTGTATGTAGGACACACAGGGCGTGTATGTACGACACACAGGGCGTGTATGTACGACACACAGGGCGTGTATGTATGACACACAGGGCGTGTATGTACGACACACAGGGCGTGTATGTACGACACACAGGGCGTGTACGTACGACACACAGGGCGTGTATGTACGACACACAGGGCGTGTATGTATGACACACAGGGCGTGTATGTACGACACACAGGGCGTGTATGTACGACACACAGGGCGTGTATGTACGACACACAGGGCGTGTATGTACGACACACAGGGCGTGTATGTATGACACACAGGGCGTGTATGTACGACACACAGGGCGTGTATGTACGACACACAGGGTGTGTATGTAGGACACACAGGGCGTGTATGTACGACACACAGGGCGTGTATGTACGACACACAGGGCGTGTATGTATGACACACAGGGCGTGTATGTACGACACACAGGGCGTGTATGTACGACACACAGGGCGTGTATGTACGACACACAGGGCGTGTATGTACGACACACAGGGCGTGTATGTACGACACACAGGGCGTGTATGTACGACACACAGGGCGTGTATGTACGACACACAGGGCGTGTATGTATGACACACAGGGCGTGTATGTACGACACACAGGGCGTGTATGTACGACACACAGGGCGTGTATGTACGACACACAGGGCGTGTATGTACGACACACAGGGCGTGTATGTACGACACACAGGGCGTGTATGTATGACACACAGGGCGTGTATGTACGACACACAGGGCGTATATGTACGACACACAGGGCGTGTATGTACGACACACAGGGCGTGTATGTAGGACACACAGGGCGTGTATGTACGACACACAGGGCGTGTATGTATGACACACAGGGCGTGTATGTACGACACACAGGGCGTGTATGTATGACACACAGGGCGTGTATGCACGACACACAGGGCGTGTATGTATGACACACAGGGCGTGTATGTACGACACACAGGGCGTGTATGTACGACACACAGGGCGTGTATGTACGACACACAGGGCGTGTATGTATGACACACAGGGCGTGTATGTACGACACACAGGGCGTGTATGTACGACACACAGGGCTTGTATGTATGACACACAGGGCGTGTATGTACGACACACAGGGCGTGTATGTATGCGTGTGCCTGTCGCGGGGAGTGTGGGGAGAAAAGGTGCAGTGTCTGGGGAGGAGGGAAGAAAGGGAGTGAAAGAGAGCGATAATTGAAAGAGAGAGAGAGAGAGAGAGAGGGAGAGAGAGATAAAAAAGGGGCACAGGCAGAAGAAGAAGGGACACAGGCAGGGGAAGAGGAAGAGGAAACGGATGAGGAAGCGGAAGAGGTAGCGGCAGATGCAGATTAATAGGCAGAGGCAGAGGCGAAGGCAGAGGCGGAGGCAGCGACACAGACAGAGATAGAGAGTAAGACAGAAAGAGACAAGAAGAAAGAGTGGACGCGAGAGCGAGCGAGAGAGAGGGGGGGAGAAAGGCAAGTGGGTCAATGAAGATGGCTATAGTATATATATATATATATATATATATATATATATATATATATATATATATATATATATATTCATCGACATTTCCGTTTTCACCAGGAAACGGTTGTGCGGTGAGAAGAGTAATTTTCCTTTTCATCCATCTTCATGAGTGAAGCATTCTTTTGCCAAAGCATTATGTGTGATTGGCTCATCGGTGGCAGAACGATACGGTTGTACATGAATAGATGAGCTGATGAAGAAGAACGCTACACAACACGACGCTAGTTTATGCTCCAACGCTTACCTGACGTTTTCCGCATGCGGTACGATGAACCGAAGCACATCCGCACCGTCCGTCTCACCCTCTTGCAGGATGTATTTTCAGGACGCAACTGAAATCTGAAACGGTACGAAGGAAATAGATAGTGGAACGTGGTACTGACCAAGGCATGCAATAGTGCGAACGGGACTCTATCTAGTCCATATAAATATACATATATATATACCTATGTCTATATATATATTTATATATTTATGTATAAATATATATATATATATATATATATTTTTTTTTTATATATATAGATATACACATACAAATATATGTATAGTAGCCGTGGCACAGAAACTGTCTGAAAGTTCGGAGGGGGTGGGGGGGGCCCTTTAAGCTTTTTTATCAGTGACGCAGCCATAATTTTACTAAGGCGGCGACCAAAAGTATCATGAAAAAGGGACAGCCATCGAGGCGCGAAGCTAGCCGAAAGTTGCAGGTTTTGCATGGAAAAAATATCATCGTTTCTTGTTTGATCTAGCACATATTGGGGGCCACCTAATAGGGCAGGGACCACCTTGGCTGCTCCTCCGTTTTCAATACAAATTCTAACAGGTTTATCCAAACTATTGTAGGTGGATCGGAGCGCGGAAAGAACACATCGAAATGCTATATAATTGGGCAAAATGCTTAAGCTGATCAGATTCGGTAAAACGTCCATAATTATCATTACAGCTGGTGATATTCTGCGTGTATCACCTAGAAAAGCAACACTCAATCGGGAACAATCTTTAATGAGTAGTAAATACACCTGGGATATTTTACATGCAACAACATTATACGCACGGGCGCAACATCAAGCCGCTCCGACATCCTATGGAGGGCTGCAAAGCCGCTCCGGCATCATATGGAGGGTTACAAAGTCGCTCTGACATCCTATGGATGGTTACAAAGCCGCTCCGACATCCTATGGAGGGCTGCAAAGCCGCTCCGGCATCCTATGGAGGGCTACAAAGTCGCTCTGACATCCTATGGATGGTTACAAAGCCGCTCCGACATCCTATGGAGGGCTGCAAAGCCGCTCCGGAATCCTATGGAGGGCTACAAAGCCGCTCCGGCATCCTATGGAGGGCTACAAAGGAACACCCCCGGGAATGGCCAGGCATTACGCCATGACAAAAGATTTGGGCGAAGGGGGAGGGGGGTAATCCAGCTTGTCGGGTGTATTCCTTCCATGCAGCCTTTGTTGGCGTAATACAAAGTGTGGAAATGTTGGGCATAGAGTATCCCCTGACCCCCACCCCCCGTGGCGGAGTGCCTGCCATAGCTTCCCACGGGATCCCAGGGAAGCAAGGACCATCATTGGCCGCTGCCCCCAGGGAGGGAGTAGTCCAGGGGTGAGGTGGCCGTCTCCCAACCGAAATGTAGCGGGTTGCGGGCCCACCTGCCGCCACCCTTCACCAGCGATCAATCGGCGTGGGACACTGGCGACGCCATGCGATCCAACAGTCAACGCGTCACAAAGCCAGTTACCAACCAACCAAGCCGCCTCCACTCATTCCCTACCTTGGTACTGCTGCGGAGCCGTCGTCGCCGTCACCCCCCACACTTCCTCACAGGCCCCTCACCCGCTCGCATCCAGCGATGTTGGAGCGCGGCAATGAGAAACATGTCGCCTGTACGACGCAGGGCCGCGTAGATTGAGACAGAGGAGTAGCCGCCCGCTGTCTGTAGGGCGAGGCGGCTCTGTTTGCCTGCGTGCTCGTGGAGCAGGGAGTGTGTGGTGCGCCGCGGCGACGGGGACGGTCCTCAGCCGAGGGAGAGAGAGGAGGGAGAGTGAGGGGAGAGAGAGAGAAAGAGATAAAATAGAAAGAGAAAGAGGAAAAGAGAGGGAGAGGAAGAGGGATAGGGAGAGGGAGAGGGAGAGGGAGAGGGAGAGGGAGAGGGAGAGGGAGAGACAAACATATACACAAAAACACACAGAAAAGGTACTTGAAAATAGAGAGACAGACAGCTAGAGGTAGAAAATCGGAAGATGGAGCGATTGTAAACAGGATGTAGATATATTCAGATTGTGAGCTGGATAAAGAACCAAATAGGCTAGCTCATTTGTTAGGTTTTCGGGCGTGTCAACTACACTGGTCATATCTACACGTATCTTAGTCAAACGAGGACCTACGCATATTTGGCCCGGCGAGGTCATCATGGCATATTCCGTCCCAGAATATTCCATCCAATATTCTCATGCAACGCTTCACGCTGCATTACAGCATTTCAAATTCTACTTTCCTCACCCAGAGCTTTCGTATTAGATTGTAGTAATAAATGCAATTTGGCGAAAGCGTTGAATCCGAAATCACCTTAGCTCTCATGCCCACCTGAAGACGTGTGGCCGTATAAATACTCCAGATAATGAACCGATGGGCTATGACTAATACACGTAGGATATTGGACTTCACCCGCGCTTTTAGCACGTGTCTTCACTCGTCCGACGCCCAGATGTGTGTCCTATACTGGTATGTAATATCAATAGTTGTGAAATGATTTGGATAGCCAGCGCAGCCAGAGAAGTTGCTTCTGAAAGCTGGCCTTTTGTTTTGGACGATCTATAGTCTTAGTTGAGGTGATAGTGAATTATTACCGCCTGCACCATGCTGGTGATCTCGGATGTTATTGTCTTAGACACCTCTTGGACATAACAGGGACTTAATCAGAACTTCTCTTAACATGTGCTTGAAATATCCGAATGTTTGCAAGTCTAACAGGTAATCAAAGATCAGAGACCGCTCCGCGGGTGCCTCGGTTCATTCTGTCACACATTCTGCCACATCACACATTCTGCCACACATTCTGCCACATCACACATTCTGCCACATCACACATTCTGCCACATCACACATTCTGCCACATCACACATTCTGCCACATCACACATTCTGCCACATCACACATTCTGCCACATCACACATTCTGCCACATCACACATTCTGCCACACCACACATTCTGCCACATCACACATTCTGCGACATCACACATTCTGCGACATCACACATTCTGCGACATCACACATTCTGCCACATCACACATTCTGCCACATCACACATTCTGCCACATCACACATTCTGCCACATCACACATTCTGCCACATCACACATTCTGCGACATCACACATTCTGCGACATCACACATTCTGCCACATCACACATTCTGCCACATCACACATTCTGCCACATCACACATTCTGCCACATCACACATTCTGCCACATCACACATTCTGCCACATCACACATTCTGCCACATCACACATTCTGCCACATCACACATTCTGCCACATCCACATTCTGCCACACATTCTGCCACAACACACATTCTCCCACATCACACATTCTCCCACATCACACATTCTCCCACATCACACATTCTCCCACATCACACATTCTCCCACATCACACATTCTGCGACATTACAAATTCTGCCACATCACACATTCTGCCACACATTCTGCCACAACACACATTCTCCCACATCACACATTCTTCGACATCACAAATTCTGCCACATCACACATTCTGCCACACATTCTGCCACATCGCACGTTCTCCCGCGCACGTGCGGCCTGCGTTCCGGAAGCCGGTACACACCGCAGGAGGTGCGCGAGCCGGGCGCAGACGACCGTGTGCTCGTGCCGCCTGTTGTCGGCACTGTCCGCCGTGCGGCCATGTGGCCTGCTCGCCAGCTGTTGCGGCAGTGAGTCGTGCATTGTGGACGGCTTTTCGTCGCCGGCATCGGTCGCCGGCCGTGTTTGGCGTGGATAGGCCACGCACCACCAAGAACATGCCAATGACGCCTGTCACCGCTGCCACAGCTGCGGCCATCTGACGTGGATAGGCCATGTGCCACCAAGAGCATGCCAGCCGCGGCGTCACCGCTGCCACAGCTGCGGCCATCTGGCACAATCGGTCCGTTCGTGAATAAGTCACGAGGTTGGTCGGCCAAAGCTCCTCTGATTGCAGAGAGCGTGAGCGAGGCAGGCCGGTAGAACCAGTCCAGGGGTGTTGACAGGAACAGGAATCCCCTCCCCCCCCGATAAAGGTTGCGGTCAGAGGGAAAACTACAGCTTGTTGGCTTCTACGCATTGTAATACAACGGTATGGTTATACATATGCATGTCAAAACATTTCTCGATCTCACTACATTCGTATCCGGAACCTCTATCCATGTCATCAGATGTTTAACTTGCAACGACTATATAGTCAAATTGTTGCCTTTACAAACAGTCCTGAATCATTATTCCGCTCAGATACAGGCGGATGGAAGGCGGAGATGACAAATCGCGTTGCTGACAAGAATTGACAGCTTTTACTTTACTTTATTTGTTGGGATTGCTTTTCGTTGAGTCCAATGCAATTTCTTGTTCTGTGGATTGGTGCGATAGACTTGGAGATCAATAGAGAGTTGTTGAGTGTCATTTGAATTGCCTGTATTTGCCAATGACCTCGCCTGGCTTGAAATTCCCACTGCACGAACCAGTTGGCATCGTCTGTGAGTAGGTAAGCCTATAGCCATGCGAGCATGTTATCATGTTAGTATATCAACATATCGCCTGTCGAATCAGCATATCAGCATACATCACAGTCGAACAAGACCATGTGTTCATCCTCCTCAACTTGATGTGCCCAATGCCATATTCCAAACATTCAGTCCAAATACCTGTCATTTTCTCATTTCTGGCATCGATCCTGCTCCCCGCCTATCGAATATATGCATCCCAGTCTGCGTGCGGCTGTTATCATCATCACTCATGTATCGATACGTCACTATACGCATCGATACGTCACTATACGTATCGATACGTCACTCGCATTTATTGCGAGCGCATGCAGTCAGGTGAAGTAATTAAAGTCATAAGCTTCCAAAATCAACCTTATAAAACACTATTGTTTCTGAGGATTCAAGGGCTTTCAGGTGCCAACCAGAGCCATATACACAAAGATATTCGAATGTGTGCATGACGAAACCTGGCATCCGAAATAGTGAAGAATGTTGCCAATGTTCGCACTGCGATCCGTAATTATGGTCCTTCCAGCGGGTTCACTGCAGCGGCCAGTATATTAATGATATTATTAATATTTTAGTTATATTTATATTATGATATTATGATAGTACTTAAATGTATTTCTATATATATATATATATATAGTAAATTAGTTCGATATTATATTATAAGCGTTCCTAGCCAAAATTTAACTGCACTTTTCGTAATGCAAAATGAGGCGCTAATCTGTTTTTGCGTTACCGAGATGCGTAAAATACTTCGCAAATGTCGAGCCGACGTCAAAAACTGAGTGTGAACTACCGATTCACGCCCTGTCGGGGACACACTTGCAAATCAGCTGACAGTCCTGGGCGCGAGAATTCTGGTCGCTGGGAAAATGTCACTGAGTCGTGTGACAGGTCGACGGCGAGTCGCCCCTCCCACCCCGTCGGTCGCCGCTCCTACCCCGTCGGTCGTCAGCCGCCGGCGTGTTCAGCGGTGCGGATCGCCGGATGTGTGACCTTTGCCGCGGCTAGCGCGTGTCCGAGGCAATATCGGCGCCGCCGCCCCCCGGGGAGCCGCTGTTGCCGGACATCGGCGCCGGCGAGATAACTGCAGCGACGAGTGGCCCGCCACCGGGACCCGTCACAGGAGGCAATCACAACGGTCTGCTGAAGACGAGCCGACCCAAACCCCTTCGCCGCCGGCATCCAGCCGCCCACCCACCACTCTCCAACCCCCAGGTATAGAGGTAAGCTGTGGGAGAGAGAGAGGAATGGAGTCCATCCTCTATGACACCCATGAGTGATTCCGTGGAGAATCGCACAGTAGCGTTTCAACGTGATGTGGGATTATCGACACATTATCTGAATGTACTCAGCTCGTGTTTGCTCAGCATGGGACGTCCCCAACATGGCGCATGAAAATGGGGTGCAGCAGCAGAGATGCGTGCGTGGCCGACTGGGCTGACCCTTGGCCGATAACCATGTAGGAGTCACCAGTCCGGGTCCATGCGTCTCCGAGACAAACTCGGCAGGTGCACATCACCAGGACCTTGACGCGTCCGGATCCGTCCCCGGATCCATTCTGGATACGTTGCTTGATCCACGCTGTATCCATCCTCGGATCCGCCATATTTCCGTCCCTTTATCTATCCCTGAATCCGTTCTTGCATCCGCCCCGGATCCGTCCATCCGATATTGATCTCTTCTCTGGATCTGTCCGTGAATCTGTCCTCATGTCAGTCCCTGAATCCGTCCCTGGGTCCGCTCCTGGATCCGTCGCTGGATCCGCAAGTGACATCGTCACAGCTGCGAATTCCATCGCTTCACCTCGCTGGCCGAACACTCCACGGGAAATAGCTCTGTCTATCGAAACCGCGCCCTTGCGAGCGCGCGCGACGGTCCAGAGCACGGCGACAGTGGCGACAGTGGCGCGGCGGTCCAGAGCATGGCGACAGTGGCGACAGTGGCGCGGCGGTCCAGAGCACGGCGACAGTGGCGACAGTGGCGCGACGGTCCAGAGCACGGCGACAGTGGCGACAGTGGCGCGACGGTCCAGAGCATGGCGACAGTGGCGCGACGGTCCAGAGCACGGCGACAGTGGCGCGACAGTGGCGACAGTGGCGCGACGGTCCAGAGCACGGCGACAGTGGCGACAGTGGCGCGACTGTCCAGAGCATGGCGACAGTGGCGACAGTGGCGCGACGGTCCAGAGCATGGCGACAGTGGCGACAGTGGCGCGGCGGTCCAGAGCACGGCGACAGTGGCGACAGTGGCGCGGCGGTCCAGAGCACGGCGACAGTGGCGACAGTGGCGCGGCGGTCCAGAGCATGGCGACAGTGGCGACAGTGGCGCGACGGTCCAGAGCACGGCGACAGTGGCGACAGTGGCGCGACGGTCCAGAGCACGGCGACAGTGGCGACAGTGGCGCGGCGGTCCAGAGCACGGCGACAGTGGCGACAGTGGCGCGACGGTCCAGAGCATGGCGACAGTGGCGACAGTGGCGCGACGGTCCAGAGCACGGCGACAGTGGCGCGACGGTCCAGAGCACGGCGACAGTGGCGCGACGGTCCAGAGCACGGCGACAGTGGCGACAGTGGCGCGACGGTCCAGAGCACGGCGACAGTGGCGCGACGGTCCAGAGCACGGCGACAGTGGCGCGACGGTCCAGAGCACGGCGACAGTGGCGACAGTGGCGCGACGGTCCAGAGCATGGCGACAGTGGCGACAGTGGCGCGGCGGTCCAGAGCACGGCGACAGTGGCGCGGCGGTCCAGAGCACGGCGACAGTGACACGACGCGGCCGTGAATATGCATGCCCTTCATATCACCGTCGCCAAGATGAATGTGGTATTTTGGCAGCTGACGGCGTCGCCGGCCGGCCAGCGGCTGCCGTCGGAGCAGCAGCGGGCCGGCCGTGCTGGCTGGCTGGGTGTTAGAGCCGGCTCATAACGGGACATGGCGCGTCACGTCACATTGCACGTGGCGTAATATGGAATGTGACGTCACATAGCACGTGGCGTGACGTGATATGTGTCGTGACGTCACGTGACACGCCACGTCACATAATACGTGATGTCACATCGCACGTGGTGTCACATGGTACGTGGCCTCACGTGACATGTCACGTCACATGGTACGTCACGTCACATGCCACGTGACCTTATATGGCACATGACATCGCATAGCAGGGTACCGTGGTGATCGGTAGTGGAGACTGGCAGGGACTGTGATTCTAAGTCGCACTACGGGTATTGGCAAACGTGCGAGAGCAAAGCCAGAGTTCATCACAGTCGTGGTGGGTTTAGCAAAACTGAATATCATTTATCATTTATCATTAGTCCTGAAATATTTGTCTTATCAACATTTTCCTTCTGATGTTATCTTATTTTAACCGAACAACACACATATTTCCTGTATTAAGAATGCTAATTGTGGTATTCAACTGATAATTTCCTCTGTACTGAGCAATAGGTGTGCGGAATTTCGTAGACACCGCATGGTGTACGAAGCATCTCGCTAGCATACTTGTTGTTAGCATGCGAAGCATACTTGTTCAGATTGTGAAACCTCGCAGCAACTTCCAAGGCGTTCATCATTGGATGAATAACCACACCCATCACAACACAGCACAACACAACACTCTCAACACAAGTATCTGCGTTGAGACTCCCACTTCCATCCGGGATAAATAACCACACTCATCCCCACCCTTAACACAAGAATCCATACTCCCACTTACTTCTGGGATGACTCAGCCCAGAAGGCCGCACGTGTGTACCATACATGTCACTGAAGCACGTGCTATTGACGCGGATGCCGACAATTACAGGTGATACAATGGGAGGTGTCGGCACGGTCGGAGTCCATTGATAACTTGTCAATTGATTCACGTGTCAAGCGATCCAATACGCTGGCTGAATGCAAACCGGCGCGCAACTCTTCGATGTGGGGAGGTCGGAAGTGTGCTTCAGTCCACTGCCGGGACGGCATGTCTATCTGCTCTAATTGTAAGTGAAGATTCCGGTACCTGCAATTGTAAGTGAAGATTCCGGTACCTGCAATTCCGGTACCTCCGGTCCCGGAATTGGGACCGGCAGCGTTCACGTACCAGGTGGAATTATTGCGCGGAATGTCAAGGAGCCACGGAGTCAAAGAGCGAGCAAGTCGAGGCGCCGGAGAGGTAATCCCCGCCGTCGTCGGTACGGTCAGTTCTATTCACGGTCAGCTCGAGTCTCGGCACTTTGGTGCACCAAGTGCGTCAGCATCGCTGAGGCGATGCTGACTGGGGTGCAGCTGACGTGACCTCCAGCCGGCCCGGCGCCGCACAGCACCCGTCACAGCACCGTCACAGCACCGCCACAGCACCCGTCACAGCACCGTCACACCATCACAGAGCACCCCTGGCCGACCGTCACACCGCCACAGCACCCGTGGCCGACCGTCACACCGCCACAGCACCCGGCACCGTCACACCGTCACAGCACCGTCACACCCCACAGCACCCTGGCCGACCGTCACACCGCCACAGCACCCGCGGCCGACCGTCACACCGCCACAGCACCCGCGGCCGACCGTCACACCGTCACAGAGCACCCCTGGCCGACCGTCACACCGCCACAGCACCCGCGGCCGACCGTCACACCGTCACAGCACCCGCGGCCGACCGTCACACCGTCACAGCACCCGCGGCGACCGTCAACCGTCACAGCCCACCCCCGACCGTCACACCGTCACAGCACCCGCGGCCGACCGTCACACCGTCACAGCACCCGCGGCCGACCGTCACACCGTCACAGAGCACCCGCGGCCGACCGTCACACCGCCACAGCACCCGCGGCCGACCGTCACACCGCCACAGCACCCGCGGCTGACCGTCACACCGCCACAGCACCCGCGCACCGTCGCGACCGTCCGCCACTCTGATCTGTTCAACCGATCCATTCATGTCGGGGCTCGCCCCAACACACCCTTACTTTGAAGATGCACTGAAATTCGCCTTCACTCCTCGATGACGTCACAGCTTTTTTTTCTTCTGATATAGCAGGAGTTTGCAGCGTCATGCATGTTTCAATTTATCCGCGTACAAGACATGATAAGTGTACGCAATGCCGTATAGTTTTGTGCTTTATATTGATTTCGGACAACACGGAGGGTGGTCCTGGGGGCCATTCCTGGATTATTCCTGCCTTCATCATTCAGTCTGGTATCATTCACATGTGTATATTCTTCTGATGTAATGCGACACTATCAATCTGATGTAATGCGACACTATCAATCTGATGTAATGCGACACTATCGATCTGATGTAATGCGACACTATCAATCACCCGACAACTGTTCATGACATGTTTGCATTCGTCTTGGGCAGTATGGCACTAATACCCCTCCCTACCCCAGCACTGGTCTCTTGCTCACAAGCCAGTGTGATGCTCTGTCCCGTTCAGCCTGACCTGCACTTCGGCCTACGATGCCCTGCCCTGGATCCGCCTCTGCAATTCACTCCAGCCGTCCACCCTCAAGTATTGCTTAATCCGATCTGAACGGTGATTATGTCGGGAAAAGGTCATCCGAAGACTGCTTCAGGCCGTTGCCCGGGATGCTCTGGGAAAGAGTATCGGCTTGTGTAAGCCGATCAGCAAGGTCCTCCACGTCACCGACCAGTGATGTGGCACGGCCACGTCACTGGTCGGTGACGTGGCACGGCAATTGCATGATAATGACACGAGGTTGCCTACCAGCTATGCCCAGCCGCGGCGTTAGCATGCGACTTGTTGTGGTCGCGAAACGATATTGGTTGCATCGCCACCTGCAATGACTGTGTTCACACTTCTTAGGTTGCTGAATCTTTGTCTCCGGTTGATATGCAAGTCGGGGAACGGCGGATATCAAAGCGAGATCAAATATTTGCAGGGATAAGGTATTCACACTTTGGTAACTATTGAAAGTTACAACCTGCATAATGCAGTGACAAAGAGCTAATCGCAAAAATATGATCATGTTTTTACTTCTTGGATGAAACATGTTTGAACCCACAAAGTGAATCACTGTTTCGAAATGTATCCTAAAGTAGTGGTCTCGTGATATAGCTTTACAGCTATCTAAGCTTCGACGAACACTGCTTAATTTCGAACAAAGCAAATGGGGACATGGGAATGATATGGAAATAGGGCGATAGGTTGATATTTTGGCAAATGGCGACATCTTCCCCCTGACTGGAAGCTTACAAACGATTTCGCCCCTCCCCATCGATAATTTCCAGCTGCTCAGCTCATCTAGCGCCTCGCCCTCGAGCCCTATACCGATCACATAATACGTCACACGTCACATGTCACACGTCACACGTCACATAATACGTGAAGCCACATGTCACAGTGATGTTGGACGTTGCGATTCCTGCGCGTCATCGATGAGGACTTCGACGTGTTGAACTGTGCCCACTCGGATGAGCTTAAGGCGCTGCGCCGTGGCTACTCAGGAGCGCCGAGGTTACTCGTGGTGCCGAGGTTACTCGTGGTGCCGAGGTTACTCGTGGTGCCGAGGTTACTCGTGGTGCTGAGGTTACTTGTGGTGCCGAGGTTACTCGTGGTGCCGAGGGTACTCGTGGTGCCGAGGGTACTCGTGGTGCCGAGGGTACTCGTGGTGCCGAGGTTACTCGTGGTGCCGAGGTTACTCGTGGTGCCGAGGTTACTCGTGGTGCCGAGGTTACTCGTGGTGCCGAGGTTACTCGTGGTGCCGAGGTTACTCGTGGTGCCGAGGGTACTCGTGGTGCCGAGGTTACTCGTGGTGCCGAGGTTACTCGTGGTGCCGAGGGTACTCGTGGTGCCGAGGTTACTCGTGGTGCCGAGGGTACTCGTGGTGCCGAGGGTACTCGGGAGCGCCGAGAATGCTCGAGAGCGCCGAGGGCTGGTGCGAGGCAGTGCAGGGTGTAGCGAGAACCGCAGAGGTCAGAGAGAGGTCAAATAGCGTCTCCGACTTCTGAGGACTCTGATGCTGACACGCCGCGGTGTGATCCCACTGGCCAGCACAGCCGCCGCCGCCGCTGAGCCGGCCTCTCGAGCGGCTGCTGAGGGTCACCGCAGCTGTCGCCCCGACAGCTTCCTCCGCCGTGGCCGGCGGCCACGAGCCATCGCCACCATGTTAACATCATGGGCGGATCCAGGAATGTTTATGGGGAGTACGTTTCCTCGGATGTGTGTGTTCGGCGTCCAGCCATAGGACAGGACGAATTTATTGCGCGGGGAGGAGGGTGCACTCGAGCATACCTAAGAGGCGCCTTTTCGTCTCCGAGGGGCGTTCTTTTCCTCGGCAAAGGGCGTCACTGGCTGAAAAATGTTGAACGGGGAGGGGCACACTTGAACCTTCCTGAAGAGGCATCTTTTGCGGCAGAGGGGCGCAGCCTTTCCATGGAGGGCACATGCCCCCAGTACCTCCCCCCCCATCCGTCCCTATGACGTCAGGGATGGAGACGAGGAGCTCGAGTCGCAACTTCGTAGCTCCAGTTGAGGGAGGAAGCTGCGTATCCTACAGCGCTGGCAGAGGTGGGGGTGGGGCAGGTACAGGCTCGTGGCGAGCCAAATCCAATAATATAGAAATATGCAAATACCAGGTAATATTACTAAACAAATAGTATTTAGGCACGGAGAGTCCATATCACCATATACCAGTGTGTACCAGCATCCATGAAGATGGCTACAACAACATCAGCAGCAGCAGCAGCCATCAGGATGTTACAGCAGCCGCCGGCGCGCAACAGACATCGTGTGGCCATCGATCGCCTGGCGGAGCCGACCTGAGGGCGGACGTGACGCACTTCATGCAGTCGAGCGCGTCCGGCACGCTCGGCCGCCGGACCGTCCGCTGAAGTGGTAGTCCGTCTGACCGGAAGCAGAGCTTGGCGTTTCTAGGTCGTCTGCCGGCGAACGTCGCTTCTGATGTCGAGGGCGTCCGTACGACTCCACGTGGTGATCATTTCGAGGTCAGCCGGCGATGTGTGTAGGGTCTCGTGTGCAGAATGTTGTCTTCTCAGCCGGCGAGGTGTGTAGACGCGCCACGAGGGTGTTGTCTTCTCAGCCGGAGATGTGTGTAGGGTCTCTTGTGCAGAATGTTGTCTTCTCAGCCGGCGATGTGTGGAGACGCACCACGAGAGTGCTGTCTTCTCAGCCGGCGAGGTGTGGAGACGCGCCACGAGGGTGTTGTCTTCTCAGTCGGAGATGTGTGTAGGGTCTCGTGTGCAGAATGTTGTCTTCTCAGCCGGCGAGGTGTGGAGACGCACCACGAGAGTGTTGTCTTCTCAGCCGGCGAGGTGTGGAGACGCGCCACGAGGGTGTTGTCTTCTCAGACGGAGATGTGCGTAGGATCTCCTGCGCAGAATGTTGTCTTCTCAGCTGGCGAGGTGTGGAGACGCGCCACGAGAGTGTTGTCTTCTCAGCCGGCGAAGGAAGTCTGCATCCTTTGCCGATCTTGTGCCGGTCAGATAATGAACGCGGCGAAATCATGGCAAATAACACAAAATATCTCAACATGAAAGCTCACCGGTCGCCAGTGGTCGCCAGTGGTCGCCAGTGGTCGCCAATGGTCGCTAGTGATCGCCAGTAGTCGCCAGTGGTCGCCAGTGGTCGACAGTGGCGCCAGTGGTCGCCAGTGGTCGTCAGTGGTAACCCAGTGATGCCAGTGCCTTCCAGCGCTCGTCCGTACAAATCCTAACGAGTATCCATTCCCAGAATGATGAAGCCGTCGCTGCAGAGCACGTCATTACTGAGCTTGTTGTCATATGAGATGACACCGGAAACGAAGCGAACCATTTCTTTCAGTCGGCTGATGCTGAGGGTCCAGATGTAGACGAAGCTAAACAGCCAGTCAGCATCATTTGTGCTGTGCCTCTCGGAGCTGGTAATCACCACCAGTCGTGAGCCGGATGGGCATGTATCAGCTCGGCTTGGTGTTCAATACGCAATCTGTGCTGGCTACCCAGAATCAGAAGGCAGCCGCTGACTGTTGATTATTGGAGCTGTGCTTACAGCGCGTAGTTGCACGGACATAGCTTGCATCAGTTATTTCTCAGTATCATGATTATTTGTTCGAGAGATCATACGTTCGCCAGATATATCAATGCTTACCGGATCGTAAAGGGAGAAAAATAAACGAAGGCCATTATAGGCACAGCTGAGTATATTTTCCATTGCTAATACTTCCGACAATGACAACGCCGCTAATGCGTGACTACTTCTCTCCAGGCTGCTTCTGCAGCCATGACCAACACCGTCAGCGTGGTGGGTGCCGATGCTACTGCAGGCAAAGGCAGAAGCAACGTCATCAACACCGCTGACGTCACCAATGTGACTGATGTTTCGACCTTGCTGACGTCGACGTCATCAATGATAACATCAATGTTGATGTCATCAATACCACTGAGGTTATCACTACCGATGGTACGGTCGAAGCATTTGATGTCAGAGTACCACTGTAGCTGTAACCGGAAGAGGATATGGTTTGGCGCTTGAATGGTCTCACAACCGAAAGGGCGTGAGTTCGAGTCTCACCGATGGGTGTATTTCACCCAGCGACTAATCGGCGCGACAAATTAGCGATGCTAACACTAGGACACATCGAGAAAGCCACAACAGTCGATGTGTCGCGAAGCCCGTACAGCCACTGAGCTCATCCATACCAACCACATAACCACATAACCACATAACCTCATAACCACAACTACATAACCACATAACCACACAACTACATAACCACATAACCACATAACCACATAACCACATAACCTCATAACCGCATAACCACATAACCTCATGACCTCATAACCTCATAACCCCATAACCACATAACCTCATAACCACATAACCACATAACCACATAACCACATAACCACATAACCACATAACCACATAACCGCATAACTACATAACCACATAACCACATAACCACATAACCACATAACTACATAACCACATAACCAAACAACCACATAACCACATAACCACATAACCACATAACCACAACCAAATAACCTCATAACCACAACTACATAACCACATAACCACACAACTACATAACCACATAACCACATAACCACATAACCACAACCACATAACCACATAACCTCATAACCTCATAACCGCATAACCACATAACCACATAACCACATAACCCCATAACCCCATAACCTCATAACCACATAACCTCATAACCTCATAACCACATAACCACATAACCACGTAACCACATAACCACATAACCGCATAACTACATAACCACATAACCAAACAACCACATAACCACAACCACATAACCACACAACCACACAACCACACAACCACACAACCACACAACCACACAACCACACAACCACACAACCACACAACCACACAACCACACAACCACCCAACCACACAACCACACAACCACACAACCACACAACCACACAACCACACAATCACATAACCACATAACCACAACCACATAACCACATAACCACATAACCACATAACCACATAACCACATAACCACATAACCACATAACCACATAACCACATAACTACATAACCACATAACCACATAACCACATAACCACATAACCACATAACCACATAACCACATAACCACATAACCACATAACCTCTCGAACATCGCTGACGTCACCAATGCGAACGACGTCACAATTACAGGCGACAACGACGCCGTCACAGTTAAGCACACAGGAACAGCGCCTGTCTCCGAGCAGCGCCTGTCCCCTCTCCCTATCCCCGCTCTATATCCCAGCTCCCTATCCCCGCGCTATATCCCAGCTCCCTATCCCAGCTCCCTATCCTCGCTCCCTATCCCCGCTCCCTATCCCCGCTCCCTATCCCCACTCTATATCCCCACTCTATATCCCAGCTCCCTATCCCCGCTCCCTATCCCCGCTCCCTATCCCCACTCTATATCCCCACTCTATATCCCAGCTCCCTATCCCCGCTCCCTATCCCCGCGCTATATCCAGCTCCCTATCCCAGCTCCCTATCCTCGCTCCCTATCCCCGCTCCCTATCCCCGCTCCCTATCCCCACTCTATGTCCCCACTCTATATCCCAGCTCCCTATCCCCGGTCCCTATCCCAGGCTCACTATCCCCGCTCTATATCCCAGCTCCCTACTCCAGATATCTATCTCCGCTACCTATCCCCGCTCTATGTCCCAGCTCCATACTCCAGATATATATCTCCGCTCCCTATCCCCGCTCCCTATCCCCGCTCCCTATCCCCGCTCTATATCCCCGCTCCCTATCACCGCTCCCTATACCCGCTCCCTATACCCGCTCCCTATCCCGCTCCCTATCCCCACTCTATATCCCAGCTCCCTACTCCAGATATCTATCTACGCTCCCTACCCCCGCTCCATATCCCACATATTTATCCCTGAGACGAACCATAGTATTCGGGCATTGTGTGCGAGCGGGGATAGAGATATATACCACACCGCATACCATACGTCCATACCCCCTGTGTGCAGTTCACTACATACCATCCGTTCATACCCCCTGTGTGCAGTTCACTACATACCATCCGTCCATACCCATGTGTGCGGTTCACTACATACCATCCGTCCATACCCCCTGGGTGCGGTTCACTACATACCATCCGTCGATACCCCTGTGTGCGGTTCTCTACATACCATCCGTCCATATCCCCTGTGTGCGGTTCACTACATACCATCCGTCCATATCCCCTGTGTGCGGTTCACTACATACCATCCGTCCATATCCCCTGTGTGCGGTTCACTACATACCATCCGTCGATACCCCTGTGTGCGGTTCACTACATACCATCCGTCCATACCCCCTGCGTGCGGTTCACTACATACCATCCGTCCATACCCCTGTGTGCGGTTCACTACATACCATCCGTCCATACCCCCTGTGTGCAGTTCACTACATACCATACGTACATACCCCCTGCGTGCGGTTCACTACATACCATCCGTCCATACCCCCTGTGTGCGGTTCACTACATACCATCCGTCCATACCCCCTGTGTGCGGTTCACTACATACCATCCGTGCATACCCCTGGGTGGGGTTCACTACATACCATCCGTCCATACCCCCTGTGTGCGGTTCACTACATAGCATCCGTCCATACCCCCTGTGTGCGGTTCACTACATACCATCCGTACATACCCCCTGCGTGCGGTTCACTACATACCATCCGTCCATACCCCCTGTGTGCGGTTCACTACATACCATCCGTCCATACCCCCTGTGTGCGGTTCACTACATAGCATCCGTCCATACCCCCTGTGTGCGGTTCACTACATACCATCCGTACATACCCCCTGCGTGCGGTTCACTACATACCATCCGTCCATACCCCCTGTGTGCGGTTCACTACATACCATCCGTCCATACCCCCTGTGTGCAGTTCACTACATACCATACGTACATACCCCCTGCGTGCGGTTCACTACATACCATCCGTCCATACCCCTTGTGTGCGGTTCACTACATACCATCCGTCCATACCCCCTGTGTGCGGTTCACTACATACCATCCGTCCATACCCCCTGTGTGCGGTTCTGGTCAGGTGATTCGACGTGCTAGATGGTGGATATGATGGACATAATGGCCATGATGGATATGATGGATACGGCGGATATTGTGGTTATGATGGACATCATGGATATGATGGATATGATGGATACGATGGATACGATGGATACGATGGATATGATGGATATGATCGATCTGATAGATGTGATGGACATGATGGAGTGGAATAGGTGGAACGTGCCACGTGCAAAGTGGTGGTTACTAAGTGATGCGGGTGGTGGGAGTGAAGCGAATTGATTCGGTTGTTCATCGGCACATCTTCAAGATGATGGGCGCATTACCATTACATGATCATTACCACCCATAGCCACTCACTACAATTACCGTATTATTACCATTCCATGATCATTGCCATTCATAAACACCCACTACCATTACGGTATCATTACAATCACACACGATCCAATACCAACAATTACAATTACAGTTCTTAAACAAATACCACCTATTGCCGTCAATTACACCAATTACAAATACCGTATCATTATCATCACCCATTACCCGTTATCCATTGCCAGTTACCACCCACTACCTCCGCGCAGAGGGTCTCATGGAGAGCCAATGTCAACCGACCGTCCAAACAGGTAACTGTTGGAATAGGAGAAAAACACGGAGCAAACGGGGCAAGCGACGTCAACGAAAGAGAAGACAAATTGAAGCCGACCACTTGGAGCACTGCACCGGAACCGAGAGAAGACCACTTGGAGCACGGCACCGGAACCGAACGCGTCGCCTCGCATGTGGCAGACTTGGGTGATTCAGTCAGTCACTACCGACTGCTGAGCTCTTATTGAGGGTGATTATCTTGTTGGTCGGCAGCGTCGTCCCCCAGCTGTCGCTGGCTGCCGGTCCGCCGCCGGTCCAGCTGCCGGTTCGCCGCCGGTCCGCCGCCGGTCCAGCTGCCGGTCCAGCTGCCGGTCCAGCTGCCGATCCAGCTGCCGGTCCGCCGCCGGTCCAGCTGCCGATCCAGCTGCCGGTCCGCCGCCGGTCCGCCGCCGGTCCAGCTGCCGGTCCAGCTGCCGATCCAGCTGCCGGTCCGCCGCCGGTCCAGCTGCCGATCCAGCTGCCGGTCCGCCGCCGGTCCAGCTGCCGATCCAGCTGCCGGTCCGCCGCCGGTCCGCCGCCGGTCCAGCTGCCGGTCCAGCTGCCGGTCCAGCTGCCGATCCAGCTGCCGGTCCGCCGCCGGTCCAGCTGCCGCTGGCTGCCGATCCAGCTGCCGGTACAGCCGCCGGTCCGCCGCCGGCCCAGCCGCCGGTCCGCCGCCGGTCCAGCTGCCGATCCAGCTGCCGGTCCAGCTGCCGGCCCAGCCGCCGGTCCGCCGCCGGTCCAGCTGCCGATCCAGCTGCCGGTCCGCCGCCGGTCCGCCGCCGGTCCAGCCGCCGTGCAGCCACGCGCCGACCAGAATCATCTTGTTGTCGCTGGCGCCCGGCGACGACCAGCTGGTCGCCGGCGCCCTGGCGCTGCTGACGAATGGCCTGTCAGCCTGACGCGGCCGGCGGCTGGTCGTGGAAGAGGGAGGGACGGGGGGGTGCCCACCCAGCCGCGACACACCAACCGGGTGGGGATGGGACGGGGTGGGGATGGGACGGGTGGAGATTGGACGGGGTGGAGATGGGACGGGGTGGGGATGGGACGGGATGGGGATGGGACGGGGTGGGGATGGGACGGGGTGGGGATGGGACGGTGGAGATGGGACGGCGTGGGGATGGGACGGTGGAGATGGGACGGGGTGGGGATGGGACGGGGTGGGGATGGGACGGGGTGGAGATGGGACGGGGTGGGGATGGGACGGGTGGAGATGGGACGGGATGGGGATGGGACGGGGTGGGGATGGGACGGGATGAGGATGGGACGGGTGGAGATGGGACGGCGTGGGGATGGGACGGGTGGAGATGGGACGGGGTGGGGATGGGACGGGGTGGGGATGGGACGGGTGGAGATGGGACGGGGTGGGGATGGGACGGGTGGGGATGGGACGGGATGAGGATGGGACGGGTGGAGATGGGACGGGGTGAGGATGGGACGGGTGGAGATGGGACGGGGTGGGGGTGGGACGGGTGGGGATGGGAGGGGGTGGGGATGGAACGGGGTGAGGATGGGACGGGTGGAAATGGGACGGGGTTGGGGTGGGACGGGTTTGGATGGGACGGGGTGGGGTGGGACGGGGTGGAGATGGGACGGGATGGGGATGGGACGGGGTGGGAATGGGATGGGTGGAGATGGGCGTATTGCCAAGCTTCACTGTGAGGACAATTGGGTTTGGCACCGGTGAAATTGCAACCACTGAGGCCACACTCCAACTGCCTCCTGCTATAATCACTTGAGTTGCAGTCAAGCATGATGGACCGCTTACTTTTCCAAATTACAAAAGCACATACATTTATTTGAAAATGTTAACACAAACGCTGCACACGCTTTGGTCGAGTCAGAAGGGTAACAACCTCATCGGCGCTATTCACCGAGTCAGAAGGGTAACAATCCTTGTCGGCGCTATTTCCCGCGTCAGAAGGGTAACAACATTATCGGCGCGACTAACCGAATTGGAAGGGTAACCTTCTAATTCGGTATCCTTATCGGCGTTGTCGACTTCACAATTGCTACAGCATGCGTGCATGCGTGCACATGGGGTGAGCGCAGGTATGCACCTTCATATTTCATATGTACACATATGTGACATACCTGCCCGACGACCATACGCAAGTGATACTTTTACGCCTCATCTAGTTCGAAGAATACATCAGGATACATCAGGCTGTCATCTAGCTGTGTCATAACTTTACCCGATGCTAATGTAGTTGGAGTCAGTGTCGAAGGTGGATCCATTGATAGTTTACTGAACTGCAGTGAACTGCAGTGACACGGAGTTTAATTCTCTAATGGACTGTTCACACCTAGCGTAATCTCGACGCAACTGTCGGAATTGACGCAAAGCTAGCATGGGACCCAATGAGTCCGCCAATTCTGCCATTGCGCCGGCCTTGCGTCAGCTGTCTGCCGAGTCCTACAAAACGCTGGCGTTTTCCGAGCGGACAATGTTGGATTTTCTCAACTTTTTCCGCTCGGCGCACCAGCGGCCTTAACGCAAGGTCGACATACTGCTCGGGATAAACTGCGGTCGCCATACTTGCTGATCTTCGGCGGATTGGTGCCACATCGGCTGCGGTTTTTTCAGCTTGTAAAGTTGCAACATGTCTCTCTCGGAAGATGCAAGCAAGCCAAGAACAGATGAGAGGAAAGGATGGCAGGTATTTACCTACTTTGCGTTGAAGAGCTTCTTTCGATACCGGAAATAGGTATGATGCAAGTTCAACCAAAGCTTATATTGATATAGAACACTGATACTACATTTTTGAGCACACCATTAACTGGGTATGACAATTTGTGTTTTAAGCAATTCCAAAATTGTCAATGTCAGTTGATCGCTGGCGTACTCGCATCTAGGCGATGCCGCTGCACTGGTCTGTCAACGCGTCGATATTACGCCCAGTGCGTCGGGATTACGCCTAGTCAGTCATTGCGCTGGCTTTTTTGCGTCGAGATTACGCTAGGTGTGAACAGTCCATTAGAGTGTATCAGCCCATTCTCTTAGAGTGTATCTTAGATATCAGCCCATCAAATCCATCATGACGCCGAAATAAGTCGTCACATATACATACAACATACAGACGATGAAACGATAAAAACGACGAAATGAGAACACTAGCAGTTGTCAGCAGAAGGATTTTGTGACAATAATGTCAAAATTGACTGCTGTGAAAATCGTCTGAACGATTGTCGTGAAATGCCATCACATATCACAGCAGCCAGTTCAGGATGCCAAGACCTTGCTCGAGGCGGTCAAAACCGAATGTCATCAAGTGTTGGCTTCCGCGTAAATGTGGGAGTTCCAGGACCGTGACAGGCCTCCAAGTCGACGCAAATCTGCTGTCTCCCGTCGGCACCACTTCGGATTTGGGGCCGTGCGAAGCGGCCGCGTGGTTGTGCGAAACGGTCACGTGACTGCACGAAGCGATCGCGTTGCTGTGTGAAGCGGTCGCGTGGTTGTGCGAAGCGGCCGCGTTAGTGCGCTGTTGCTGTGCTCCGTGCTGTTGCGACAGCGGGAACCTCGCGCAACATGTAGCACTGTGTGGGGTGTGTGGCCGAGTGGGAAAATTGCCGTACCCAACTTCGGACGGGATCACACTGGGAGTTTGGAGTTCTGATGATGGCTGGGAAAACAGCCGTGTTCTGCAGTTTTCTCATCCAGAATATTATCCTCTCGAAAAAAGTATCCTCTTCCTTTTTTATTGAAAACAAATCGAATTGCGATGTTTGAGAAAAAAAACTGTACACTTATTGGCCTTTGATAAAAATGGTATCAACTACCTGGGTGGTACAACAAATGTTCTTTTGGTATAATACACGGAAATACAATTATCCTCTCCATGTTTGATGGTGGTTAAATTTTCCTATTCAAAGGCACGATTCCAAAGCACAAATCCAACGTCGGTGCTTCACGCTTCTTCGAGGCTCTTCTCGGTCAGCACACAACACCGGGACTCTGACCTGCAGCGTCGCTTTGACGACCTTATGCCTGACAAGCAATCCTGCGCTTTGGACCGGGAAAACACAATGTTATTTCGCAACTGATATGGCATCAAGATACCAGAACTCTGCTGCCGTCTCGCCATTACGACCACAGCACCACGTCCAGAACTGTGCTGCCGTCTCGCCATTACGACCACAGCACCACGTCCAGAACTGTGCTGCCGTCTCGCCATTACGACCACAGCACCACGTCCAGAACTGTGCTGCCGTCTCGCCATTACGACCACAGCACCACGTCGCCAGTAGACTGGAGTAGACCAATGGGCGATCACATGTTCATCCCGCGAATTCAACAGGAAGCCGACCAGAGTTGCTCGCCTGGCAATCAGCTGTTCAGCTGCGCAGTCAGAGCGGCCTCTGCTCTCGGCCGACCGCGGCGAAATAGCGTCTCGTCGGAACTCGCTTCCCCTCGCCGACCAGACACAGCCGAGGTTCGGCACCGGACGGCCAGACACAGCCGAGACTCAGCACCGGACGGCCAGACGCAGCCGAGACTCAACACCGGACGGCCAGACACAGTCGAGACTCAGCACCGGACGGCCAGACACAGCCGAGACTCAGCACCGGACGGCCAGACACAGCCGAGACTCAGTACCGGACGGCCAGACACAGCCGAGACTCAGCACCGGACGGCCAGACGCAGCCGAGACTCAGTACCGGACGGCCAGACACAGCCGAGACTCAGCACCGGACGGCCAGACACAGCCGAGACTCAGCACCGGACGGCCAGACGCAGCCGAGACTCAGCACCGGACAGCCTGACACAGTCGAGGTTCAGCACCGGACGGCCAGACACAGCCGAGACTCAACACCGGACGGCCAGACACAGTCGAGGTTCAGCACCGGACGGCCAGACACAGTCGAGGTTCAGCACCGGACGGCCAGACACAGCCGAGACTCAGCACCGGACGGCCAGACACAGCCGAGACTCAGCACCGGACGGCCAGACGCAGCCGAGACTCAGTACCGGACGGCCAGACACAGCCGAGACTCAGCGCCGGACGGCCAGACACAGCCGAGACTCAGCACCGGACATCCTGACACAGTCGAGGTTCAGCACCGGACGGCCAGACACAGTCGAGGTTCAGCACCGGACGGCCAGACACAGCCGAGACTCAACACCGGACGGCCAGACACAGTCGAGGTTCAGCACCGGACGGCCAGACACAGCCGAGACTCAGCTCCGGACGGCCAGACACAGCCGAGACTCAGCACCGGACGGCCAGACACAGCCGAGGTTCAGCACCGGACCCTCAGACAAGACGGGGCTAACACGCCCGACTCGCGGGCTCATTTGCCGGATAATTTATTCACACACGACCGCTCGGGGACGAGTGGTCTAGGGGTAAGATGCTCGTCTCACAATCGAAAGGTTGTGGGTTCGAGTCTCACCTGTCGCTACTCTTCGCCCGCGACCAATCGGCGTGAGAGATATTGGCGACGCTATTTGACTCACGGCTAAATTTATACCTATAACCTACACACGACCGCTCGTCGACTACCCGTTGGCAGTGAGTCGTGCAAGAGCGTTGAGAATCTAGCTGTTGACGCCGGTCCAGTTTGTTTATCAGACGCACCGAGTCGTTTCCATCTCTTTGGTTGACGTGTTGGCCTTTGCAAACAAAAGCTGCATTGTGCGCAGCTTACGAAATGTTGATAAATCGGGGGAACAGCATTTATTGCAGTCTGTTGGAACAAGCGACGGCTTGGAGATTCGCGACGGTGGGGGTGGGGGCACACTACATGAACGCAATGGGCAGCCCCAAATCGGTTGGGTGGGGGAGCACACTCCATAGGGTCCCAAATTAAAAGGTAAAATTATTGGAGGGCAACACCAATAATGGGGGAGGGGGGTTACTTTCCCCCTCAGAAGCATATAAAACAACACCCCTGCTGCCGTTGTCTAACATAGGCAGACCGAGGGCAAAAGGTTTGCCAGTCTGTGACGTAGGTGGAAGACAGACGCTGATTGGTCACCACTGTTTGTAAGCGGGATTACACGTCTCGTGTCGTGTACTGACGCCGCGCCGTTTTTTTTGGCGCCGTTTTCTGGCGCCGTTTTTTTGCGATCGCGGTGGATTGTCGCCGAATTATTGGACGAAAGTATTAGAGCCGAATCAAGGGCATGAGCAAGATCATTTACGTGTGAGCACACGCTGCGATTAGACAATGTCGTATCAATAATGATGTGGTAAATCAGCCAACAACTGCACCAACAGTGTCACTTCCGCTGGAGTCTGCCACCCGGTTGATTGATTGTGGCTTTACGACGCATTTAGCAGCTGAGGCCATATGGCGTCGCCTGCCTCTCACCCCGGCAGGAAGGTCGGACACCGCGGGGAATCGAACCCCGTACCTCTGGCACGCCAGACGTTCAGCTTAACCACGGAGATACCGACACCCTCGAGCCCGTCATCTAAACACGCAGTAAGGTACATTGGATAGTGCAATTCCAGCGTTATTGCCCAATTATTGCTATATTTTATGAGGAACATAACGAATTGCATCAGTTCTTCTTGATATATTTAGCAGATAATTTGACATTGGTGTACGGTTTTATGATTGAAGGTAAATATTCCTGAAAATCCTAGCAGGAGTTCGACACGTTCCATGTCCGCACAATAATTCCAAAGTTTATCGGTTTCTCAGAGTGGATTCAGCGGTTCGCATTGTGTTCCCTGACTATTTATTATATGCAAGGAAGGTTCAAAAATAGCATTGCCGTTTAAAATATGCAATGCAGATTTGTGGGGTACAATATATGCTTGTGTGTACCATAAAGATGCAAATGTGCAGCCTGACATAACAAGACAATATCAAACAAAGCATAGCATAGTATAGCATAGCATAGCATAGCAAAGCACAGCATAGCATAGCATAGCAATAGCATAGCATAGCAATAGCATAGCATAGCAATAGCATAGCATAGCAATAGCATAGCATAGCATAGCATAGCATAGCATAGCATAGCAATAGCATAGCATAGCATAGCATAGCATAGCATAGCATAGCATAGCATAGCATAGCATAGCATAGCATAGCATAGCATAGCATAGCATAGCATAGCATAGCATAGCATAGCATAGCATAGCATAGCATAGCATAGCATAGCATAGCATAGCATAGCAATAGCATAACATAGCAATATCATAGCATATAATAGCATAGCATAGCAATAACATAGCAAAACATGGCAGTATAACTGTATTACTTGCTCCTCTCCCCGAGCAGCGACAATGGCCTGTGCGTTCGCCCCAAGTCTCCTGTCGGTGTATTCACTTCAACACCATTTCCTCCATTCAGTCCAATGCGCATGCTCTCATTGGCAGCTCTGTAAATCTGCCGCCCTCAGGTCATTGACCCGGCCTCTCCGCCAATCAGCAGCAGCACGCCGCAGCCGGCCGACATTGACTGCATAACGAGCCGGACGGCCGCCGAGGCGCCTCCTCGCCGCCGCACGAGCCGTGCCCAAGTCGAACGGTGATTGCTTCCAGGGGTCCGTTCTATGTTATCGCATGGTTAGTGCTGCGGGAACTTGTTACCAGCGAAGCCATAGGGACGGCGTCTGCCTTTCATCGGCAGCAGGAGAAAAAGTTCCAACGGTACCGGTCTGGCCGGGTTATTGTACAGCCATGTCGGGCGGATCCAGTCGTATAAACACAGTTCTGTTGTGTGAAGCCAGTTGGAATTATCAGATTCTGACGCTTTCTCCACTAATCCCAATGTGTCCGCATGCGTCTGTCTGGTTAACGAACAACAAAACTATCCGACGAAAACAAGCTAGGTGATACTTGATCAGATAGGGTGTATTAGTTACCATTGTGAATGACCGAACATTGAAACAAATATCCTTTTGCTCATATGAAAACAAACCGTGGACGAAAAGTCAAAGTACGCCACCTGGAGCATTCATGAGATGCATCCTACATGTGCATCAGGGGCATCCTTTATACTTGTTAGATATTTGCTTTCTCTCATTTATTTCACTGTTCTTTGCCATGCCAGCCGACTGCTAGTTAATTAACATATATAAAGTGGAAGCGGTGGTGGCTCGTGGCAATGCGAGCTACCGTGGCGCACCACTTTCTCGAAGGGTAGGCTGTACCGCACAGCCCTACTGTATATTACGGCCGGTTATCTGGTGGCTGCCCCTGACAGAGTAGTGGGTAGGCTGTACCGGACGTGCTGGGTTCGGTGCGGACTCTGCGCCTGGAAACCACGGTTTGTACACTACTGAAGTACACTTCAGAGAGTACTGAAGTACACTTCTGTGATGCTTATTTGCTGGTGGGTTACATCGATTGCTCGTGGCCAGTGGAAGTGCGCTGGGGAAAAATGAGTCTGGAGGCAGCTAATCCACCCTCGCAGGCTATGGACTACGCAGTTACTGCTCGTATAAACTGCTTCATCGATCACCGGAGGGCCCAACGCTGGTTACAGGGTCAACCCCGCACCCCTCATCTGCAGGTCACTAAACCTTACACGTTCCGGGGAATATCTACAAATCCGAACGCAAGGTAGTCGGTTTGGCCACATTTCCCACCCGGATTGAACGGTGAAATCGATTGGCTAGATCTGCGAATGTACGGCTATTCAATAGAGAGAGAGAGAGAGAGAGAGAGAGAGAGAGAGAGAGAGAGAGAGAGAGAGAGAGAGAGAGAGAGAGAGAGAGAGAGAGAGAGAGAGAGACAGAGACAGAGACAGAGACAGAGACAGAGACAGAGACAGAGACAGAGAGAGAGAGAGAGAGAGAGAGAGAGAGAGAGAGAGAGAGAGAGAGAGAGAGAGAGAGAGAGAGAGAGAGAGAGAGAGAGAGAGAGAGAGAGAGAGAGAGAGAGAGAGAGAGAGAGAGAGAGAGAGACCCGCGGTCGCGTGTCGTCGTCCGTTACATGGCAGTATATTATTGCATCCCACGCCAGTAGTGGGCGAATAGTGCACCGCTTCATTTGACTTCGGTGCTGCTGCATGACACCACAATTGACGCACGTGCGACACCACAATTGACGCAAGTGCGACACCACAATTGACGCACGTGCGACACCACAATTGACGCACGTGCAACACCACAATTGACGCACGTGCGACACCACAATTGGCACGCGGGCGACACCACAATTGACTCACGTGCGACACCACAATTGACGCACGTGCGACACCGCAATTGACGCACGTGCGACACCACAATTGGCACACGTGCGACACCACAATTGACGCACGTGCGACACCACACTTGTCGCACGCGCGACACCACAATTGGCACACGCGCGATACCAAAATTGGCACACGTGCGATACCACAATTGACGCACGTGCGACACCACAATTGACGCACGTGCGATACCACAATTGACGCACGTGCGATACCACAATTGACGCACGTGCGACACCACAATTGACGCACGTGCGACACCACAATTGACGCACGTGGAACACCACAATTGACGCACGTGCGACACCACAATTGGCACACGTGCGACACCACAATTGGCACATGTGCGACACCACAATTGGCACACGTGCGACATCACAATTGACGCACGTGCGACACCACAATTAACGCACGTGCGATACCACAATTGACGCACGTGCGACACCACAATTGACGCACGTGCGACACCACAATTGACGCACGTGCAACACCACAATTGACGCACGTGCGACACCACAATTGACGCACGCGCGACACCACAATTGACGCACGCGCAAAACCACAATTGACTCACACGCAACACCACAATTGACGCAAGCGCGACAGCACAATAAGCAAGCCGTTTTGCATCTCATCTAGCAAGTTACCATGAAGATGACCTTGGCTATTTTCCTAATACAAGACAAGATGTGCTTTTAGACCTTTATAGCCGCTTTCATCAGAATAACAAATTGGTGTATCTCGCAATTTTCGCGAGAATCACTTTTTAGGGAACAGCATGATCGGGCGGATATTCGACTAGATATGCTGGCAATATTGTGAAGCAAAGCGTACTGCTGGGAGCAGCGTTATCAAGCGCGATAACTATCCCCTTAAGCTTACGCTTAGCAACAGTTCTAATTGCGGACTGGTATCGCTAGGCAAGAGCCGGCAGCACGAGAGAGCGTAGTTCCATCATGGGCCGCTGTTGTGTTGCTATCCTGCAACAGCCGCGGGCATGGTCAGTGTACAAAATCCCATTTTGAGCTGGGCTGTCAGAGTGTAAAGTTACCCTGAAAATTGTAGTACAACAGTGCAAAAACTAAGATAAGGTGAAGCTAAGGAGGAAAGAAAGAGAACGCAGAATTTGCAAATACCATGTCTTGGAATAGATGATAGAAGCACACAGTTAAACTTACCATTTTCTGATGAAAGGAAGTGTCCAGTTTTGTTGCCACCTTGAGTGCTATGGCAGGAAAATATGTGAGTAGAAAAGCTATTTATGATTATTGGAGGTAATCTCAGCTCGGTGCCATCTTCCACCAACATTTATACAGTTAAACCAGTATCCACTCATCATCAGCACCGAAGTCCATGAACAAGCAATAATACATCACAACACATCCCTCCCCAAAACATGTCCACCCAAATGAAGACACCGAACGAAGTGATCTGAGATCCTATCCGGTGCTCGACAACTCGATCTGAGATCCAGTCCGGTGCTCGACAACTTGGCCGTGTCGTGTCAACGCGAGCCGTCAAGGTCGACTTCACAACCCCTGACGTTCTTCAACGGTCCTCGGTCGCTAGCATTGTGTGTCATGTCTGCAGCAGTCTGGCCACTTCCAACCGTCACAATAGGAGGCACTTCCCGCTGGATTGTGTGTCATATCTGCAGCAGTCTGGTCACTTCCAACGGTCACAATAGGAGTCACTTCCCGCTGGATTGTGTGGCATATCTGCAGCAGTCTGGCGACTTCCGTCACAAAACGTGTCACTGCCTGCTGGATTGTGTCATGTCCGCCGCAGTCTGACCACTTCCAACCGTCACACTATGCGTCACTGCTTACTGGATTGTGTTGGTAGTGGTGGAAAGAGCGAAAATACTCTAGATGTAGAGTGACATGGAACAACGAAAAGCAAACAAACAAACAAACAAAAAACTACAAGTATGCAGGTGCCTGGATATATACACATGTCGTGGTCTACTGGTGTTTCCTGAAGACGTTTGGGGAGAGATAATGTGTTGCGATGTATTATTTGCTCATGGATTTGGCTGCAGGTTATGAATGAAGACTGGTTCAATACACAGAGTTTCCCGTTTTTTTAAACACCAATGCGCACGTGACCAAATTGACCGAGGTCGCACCGGGGAAATATGCGAATACTTAAACGCAGAGTCTGAACCTGACTGGTGATTGGCATGCGGCCGAGCACATCTTCCAATGTCTTTTGTTCTGCTTCTGAGAGGCAGCGCCACTCACTGCATCCTCCCACCACGTCCCACCAGCCAGTCTTTTTGGTTTGTTTTTCACGAGTCAGTTTTCCGGGTGTAAACACTTCTAACGCAGCATCCAATATTCCGGCTCGAACGTTTCAGATCTCGATTGCCACGTCGCGGCCCTGCAGATGCACGCTGCATCAGCATCTGCAGTCTGTGATTGCCAACCTTCCTCCAATACGTGACGCCCTATGCCCGATGTCCATTCTGCCATCCATTGCTCTCCTCCATCTCCCTTTGTCGTTGTTGTCGTTGTCGTTGTCGTCGTTGTCGTTGTCGTTGTCGTTGTCGTTGTCGTTGTCGTCGTTGTCGTTGTCGTTGTCGTTGTTGTCGTTGTTGTCGTTGTCGTTGTCGTTGTCGTTGTCGTTGTCGTTGTCGTTGTCGTTGTCGTTGTCGTTGTCGTTGTCGTTGTCGGTCGTGGTCGTGGTCGTGGTCGTGGTCGTGGTCGTGGTCGTGGTCGTGGTCATTGTCATTGTCATTGTCATTGTCATTGTCGTTGTCGTTGTCGTTGTCGTTGTCGTTGTCGTTGTCGTTGTCGTTGTCGTTGTCTTTGTCTTTGTCATAGTCATAGTCATAGTCATAGTCATAGTCATAGTCATAGTCATAGTCATAGTCATAGTCATAGTCATAGTCATAGTCATAGTCATAGTCATAGTCATAGTCATCGTCTTCCTCCAGTGCGCAATGCGTAGTGCGGTACTTAGTGTGGCATGATGCAGGAAAGGGGCAGCCAGTGTTTTAATTCATGACACATTGAGACGACTTAATATCATTCTCAAACTTCATCTCAAATGAAAATAACTTTTTTCCATGTAAATTCTTGTTTTGACACATAGTGCACCTGACGAGACTATCGTTTCGCTCCGTTCTTGCTCCTACGCACCGTTCGTTTACCACACCCTCGAGTGCGTGTCCACAACCACACCATCGAGTACGCGTCCACAACCACAATGATCGTCACGGTTTGACGGGCGTTGCGCACCAGCGCGTCCCTGCACGCTCGCCTCGGCGCGCACGCCGTGTCGAGATTGATCCCGAGCATGACACAGTGGCGATATTGCACCGCTCGATGTTGACGCAGCACGGGTCGGAGGCCGTTGATGCCCCCCCCAGTATCTCCCGCCCCCCGTATATCCCCCCGTATCTCCCGGGTGGGCTCCGGACCGTTATTAGGCGGCGTCTCGGACACGTGTCGTCGGCCGTTGTGAGGCAACAGGGTGGGACGTACCCAAGCAGTCGATGCGCCCCTAAGCCCAAATAACCAACCAACCCGATGCCTGTACGGCATCGGGTGGCGTACTCGTTTCGCCTGCAATTTGGGAGGGGGAGTTTGAAGACAGCGGCAACACGGACACAAAGATGCCGGCAATAACACCAACACCATCACCAACACCGACACCGACACCGACACCGACGCCGACGCCGACGCCGACGCCGACGCCGACGCCGACGCCGACGCCGACGCCGACGCCGACGCCGACACAGACGCCGACACCGACACCGACACAATCACCAAAACCAACATCAACGTGCACACCAACGCCGACAACACCATCAATACCACTGACAAATCAACAGCATCAGCATCAACAACAGCATCAGCAACAACACCAACAGCAATACCACAAACAACAACAAACAAAAAAACACAAACAACTGGGTTGTTGACAACAACAGTTTCCCAATTGGTGTTCAAGTTACCGGCCGCAGGCGTCCGGCTTGGTTGTTCTTGTTTGTCTGTCAGGGTTCTTGTTTGTCTGTCATGATTTGTCTGTCGGGGTTCTTGTTTGTCTTTCAGGACTCTTGTCTGTCTTTCAGGGTTCTTGTTTGTCTGTCAGGGTACTTGTTTGACTCTCAGGTTTCTTGTTTGTCTGTCAGGGTTCTTGTTTGTATGTCAGGTACTTGTTTGTCTGTCAGGGTTCTTGTTTGTCTGTCAGTGTTCTTGTTTGTCTGTCAGGGTTCTTGTTTGTCTGTCAGGGTACCATAGTGTTGTTGCATCGCCAGCAGGGTGTCCTGGTGTCAAGACATTGTGTCGCAACATGGTGCTGTGGTATCTTGGCGCGATTTAATCACAGCAATAACACGTTAACAGAGGCAGGGCACCATAGTAGCACTGGAATAGTGTTCTATTATCGACAGGGCAGTATAGTATCACGGTAGCAGCGAAGTAGCATTATGGTATATCATCGTACTGTCCGCAGAGCATCGTAGCAGCAGGGTATCGTCTGCAGGGTAGCATATCATCTACATGTTATCAGGATGTCATCGACAAGGTGTTGCGATATGGTATCATGGTATGCAGGTGGCATCGGCACGCTGGCATTGCACCAGCAATAACATAACAATACGTGCATGCCCGTACGACTCTAGCTTGTACTCTGATTGTCTACAAGATTATTTGCCAATCAGGGGCAGGGTTGGAATTTAGTTTTGGAATACTGGAATTGGGGAGGAAAATCTGTGGCATCGCAATCCGGAGGCGATTTGCTTCTGCTTCCGGTATCAACAACTTCGTGTAGAAGTTCCCAGTCGGATTTCAGCATACTTGTCAAACAGCAAGATGCTTTCAGTTATTGTCAACACAATTCCATTCAATCTCTGGAAAAGATTGAGCGGATAATTCCCCGAGGGTGTAACGCTCAGGACAATGAACATCCAGGACAAGATCATGTTTCACATCCGAAACATGCGGCCATCGGCATCTGGTGCCGTTCTTCACCAGGTCATCCCACCATCACCAGCCCTGCACCATCACCAGCCCTGCACCATCACCAGCCCTGCACCATCACCAGCCCTGCACCATTATCAGCCCTGCAAACATCCACAGAGGCACGACTCCTGTGGTCCTGTACAAATCTGACCTTACTTTGGATGAATTCGATGCGTGACTTCCGAGATTTACACATGCTACCCTTTTCTTAACCCGTTGGACGGCATATCTGGCAAGAAAAAGTAGTCGGTTTCTGAGCAGTTGATATACCATGATAACTTGACTTCAGATTGGCTTAGGACCAAGCAGGGGAGGCCACCCAGTGTGGAGCGTCAGCAATTCGATGTTTTTTTTTTTTTAAAGAACTAAAAGCATAAATACTAAAATTTCGGCGGCAGAGCAAGTTGCAAGTAATGTGTTCGAAACTCATATCGAAGCAAAGTTACCTTCCTCTCCTTTCTCACTCAAGTAAGGCAAAGCAAGGCAAAGTAAGGCGGCAAGGTGCTTCCTGCCTTGCATCATCAGTGAAACCGGCGCGAAACGTGCGCATCTCTCCGCACTGCACGTTTCGCAATCAGAGAAGCGCGCTTCCCACATGCACTGGCTCTGGTGACCAGGCGCTTCCCACGCTGCTTCCAACGCTGCTTACGTCTTCCCCAGTGGAGTGTTTTTTTTCCGGCCGCCTACGGATCGACTGCTGGTCTACAGCGAGCATGCTTTCCCCGTCGGTGGTCACCGACAAGCGGCACGACAAATAACATGTTTATGGCGCTGGCAAATGACCCGCTTTCGCACGCATTTGTTGCGCATCGGGCCGAAACAGGGGTGCTGCCGGCAGCTTTGGACCGTCGTCCATCCGACATTAGTCATTTGCTGGCTCAGCACCCGACATTAGTCATTTGCTGGCTCAGCACCCGTGCGCCGGTGCTCGCGACATACCGGGTCGTGAGGGAGCGAGCCACCCGTCCGTGGAGAAGGGGAGCACAAAGAGAGTGCTTACGATGGGAAACACAGAGCTGAATAATTCGTGCTTTGATTTGGGACACGGAGCAGTTGTTCAGCAGACATTCGGCGTTGGTTTCGGTTTCCCAGTTACTTGGATGACATGTGAGTGATATGTGTGCGCATGTGTTTGAAGTGTATGTGTGACGTGTGTGTCCCATGTTCGTGCCAGGTGTGTGCGCATGTGTGATAAGTGTGCATATATGTCATGCGTGTGATGGGACTTATATGAGATGTGTGTGTTTTCCTCGGCCATGTATTCATTGCATATTTTACGGTTTGACTAGTTTCAATCCTTCACTACGAAAGTTGAGCGCTCCGAAATCATGTTCCTATTTTCGTGTTGTGCCTTGGGCACTCCGCAAAGCTTTCCTGGCTTCAGGCAGAGCCTTCCTGACATATGGCTTTCGCAATATGATACCGTTGAAATTTAATTGGAATTACATCCAATTCCCACTCATACAACACAAATAAAAAATCACGGTACTGCCTACAAAGTTACGGTACTGCTCACAACGTCACGGTACCGCTCACAAAGTCACGGTACTGCCCACAGAGCCACGTTGCTGCTCACAACGTCACGGTACTGCTCACAACGTCACGACACTGCTCACAACGTCACGGTACTGCTCACAACGTCACGGTACTGCTCACAAAGTCACGGCACTGCTCACATCATCACGGTACTGCCCACAAAGTCACGGTACTGCCCACAAAGTCACGGTACTGCTCAGAAAGGTTCCGACATGTGCTCAAGTATCAAGCTCAAGTTCAGTTATGCGTCGCAGTCTATTACTTGTGTCTTGGGGTATCGTGGACGGTGTAGAAGTAAACAAGTCCGTTGACATGTTCGATGTAATGCTAGAGTCTGCTATCCCAGATCATGTTCTCACAGTCACCCTCCGACCCAGACTTCCGCCCGGGTTGGACGGTCGGGTGCCCGCTGCTCTCCGTCTCTAAGGAGATGACATTTCGACGGATGAGGCGAAATACTCAACCGGAGACGAGGGTCGATTTCGCCTACAAATGTGCCGCTATTAAATCCACTGCCAGTACAAAGTATTACGATTATCTGCTTAATCTCGTCGATGATTTTATGACGAACCAGAAGCGATATTGGTCCTTCCTAACGTGCGTCACCCAAAATTCGGCTTTGCCACCGGAACTTTGCAGCTCGAATGGGAAGCTCGTGTCTGGTGATTTGGAACGTGTCTGAATGACGCACTCCCTGCTGAGTTCACCGATTGTGACGTGCAAAATGTACCCACTGCCCCGGTGTATGACATTAATTTCCTACACTCCGTCACGCTTCTGCAGACACAGTGAACAGGACACTATCGGCGATACCAGCACACAAAGCATGCGGGACAGACAACATTATGGGCGCATCATGCGATAATATGCCAGCGAGCTCACGATTCCGCGGACAAAAACATTCACTCAGTCGCTGCGATCGGGTATTTTTTCTGACCTCTGGAGGCAGGCCATCATCCTTCCAATATTTAAACAGGGCGACAAAAATAGCTCGTCTAACTACCGCTCTGTTTCACTGCTGCCGTATTCTGTAAAGCTCTCGGGTGTGCCGTTCATGATGATCTATCGCAACGTGTCACGCCCGTGCTGTGTCACGTGTCACGCAACGTGTCGCGCCCGTGCTCGGCTCCGAGCAACACGGCTTGGTCTTGAGGCGGTCTTGTGTGTCGAAATTAGTTGTTTATTGATCATCACCGTGTGAAGACCGTGTCGGACGGACAGCAGACTGGCCGTCCAGTATGAATGTAGCTTGACCATATCAATGAATGTAATGCTACAAATATACAACTTGTGGTTTAATCATAGGATGTTTTAAATGATGCACGCGGACCGGGTTTCACCGAACGACAGACCCAGGCGAAATCAGCATCATGATCGATTCTATTTTTATTTTTCGGTGACCATGGAAAATGTTTTGTCGGGACTCAGGACAGTGACCAAATACGGGCATATTTGAATGTTTTCGACCTTAGTCTATTTGATTATCGAATCGGTTTTAACTCACAAAACGAGCGCACAGGTTATCATTGCTACCACTGAGAACAAAAACTATATTTCGAAACTGGCATGTTTAACGCACCAAACACGTCAACATGCAGACAATTCGAGGTACGACTAAGACTTGAGTGAATATGTGATTCATCTTGGCTGATGCGCTCTAGCTATATTAAGGGCACAATTCCTACCCATCATCTTTATCGAGGTATCATATTGTTGTGCCTAAAATATCTTGGCATAAACTCGTGCTAATGTTTTATTCTGCATTACATAATATATTATCCGTATTCCCTGCTGGTTTGTCAGGAATATTGCATGCACTATTGTTCTCTACTGCTGCGATACTCCACGCTCCAATCAAATCAAATCCGGTACAATCCCATTCCATTCCATTCCATTCCAAGTCCAATTCCGATCCAGCTGCAGCCGGTTTCATCTCGACCTCCACTGACCTGGACCGTATTCGACCGGCCCGATGCCGACGAGAAGTGCCAACAGAGGACACATGGGACATTGCGGAACCGAGCGCCGCCACCTCCGAAACCCCAGCGACGGGCAGGCTGACGCCGCTGACATTACCACATTGCCACCGACATTGCGGAACCGAGCGCCGCCCACCTCCGAAACCCCAGCGACGGGCAGGCTGACGCCGCTGACATTACCACATTGCCACCGACATTGCGGAACCGAGCGCCGCCCACCTCAGAAACCCCAGCGACGGGCAGGCCGACGCCGCTGACGTTACCACATTGCCACCGACATTGCCATTGCCACATAACGTTGGCTAGCTAAATATCGAACAACCGCTAATGACGATCCAATCCTGCTATTTATCACGCGCGCCAGAGGGGTGGAATCCACCCTCCTGCCATATTTATCGACGATTCTCATGAACAGGCAGGGATATGGTGACGAAATATCGTGACTTTGTTAGAAACCGATAAGCGCATCCCATGAACTATTTTTTTTAATCCGTTGACAACTATAGGAACTGCGAGGTTGCTAATTCGACCGACCGGCGTCCAGCCGCGCTCCGGCCGTCCGCCGCCCGGCCGCCAATCGTTAAAAGTCACAGAAGTTCCGTCGGCGAGGTGGCGCGGCGGAGCCGTGGGCTTGTCGATCTCCACTTCATTTGACCCTGATGTCATTGACCTAGGACCAGGAAGTACTACAGCGAGTTCACTACGGGCGTAATCTACCCTCCCAATTTGGTGCGTCTACCTTCCTTAGTTTCCGAGATCTTAGGAAGGGGAGGAGGGAGTGAATCCGCCCCACCCGTGCGCGTTATGAGATGCCCTCCGGCGCGCGTGTTAATCCACCCCACCCGTGCGCGTTATGAGATGCCCTCCGGCGCGCGTGTTAATCCGCCCCACCCGTGCGCGTTATGAGATGCCCTCCGGCGCGCGTGTTAATGTGCCAGGCCGTGTCCTTCCAGCAGCGCAATCAGCTTGTGTTAGGCGCTAGATATTTTGGTTTTCAAAACCTCACGGTCCTTAATAAGTATCGCACACATATACAATAGCAATCATGACTTCTTTGCAGCCTTGTGCCATTGAAGATGGCGTCAGCCGTGTGCAATGCTGGCGGTATTCATCTCAATACACCAACAGTCATGTCGGTTGTTCAGCTCATCGCAGCTACATCATCTACAACAGCACACCAGAGGATTTTCGGAAACCATGTCGCTGAGAGAGAAGGGAGGTTGGTCGGAAAACCCATTCACTCCTGCACACTCGGCAATACATGTAAGTCGTTAATAAAAATGGAGATGGCAACTCGTGCGTATGACAATGAGACACACACTATTTTACATTACTTAACATTCATCATGCGTCAGTATTCTCATGAATAACTCATTGTTGAAAAGAACTTGACTGGAGTGTTTCACGTTTGTTGGTAATATATTATGCTCTTCTACGACATGATTGAAAAGTCTACGGACAACTACTCAACAGATTTAGAGGTCATAAACTGGCAGTGTAAGGAGGCGATTGGTCGATTAGAATCAATGTTATCCAAATGTTTGCTGTGCTAGCTTTGCGGGGCAGGATCCTGTGCTAAGCAGAAATTGTTGCGTCAGCCTGGGCTCCACATCCCGGTCTGGGAATTGCCGTTCGACGGTGGATTTCAGCCAGGAGTTGAACGTGCCGCCGATGCACAAACACGGCAGCTCGGTTCCGGATCCTCAGTTTTATCGGACCAGTTGCCAGCTGACCTTCCCAGCCCACACAGCCCTGACCTACCCGATCGCTATAAGCAGATTGACCCCAGCGCTCACGAAAACCCTCTGTACACCGTGCTGACGAGTAAGTATCTACGCGTTCATCTCCACCTGGATCTTCATGAGGGGACATCTTCACCGCTGATAGAGCGGTGAGCGGTGAGCGGTGAGCGGTGAGCGGTGAGCGGTGAGCGGTGAAGGCGAAGCCCTCTTCACGGCTGAAGAGGGGTCGCCATTTCACAGAGGTCTCCACCCTCGGCGGCTCGACCATGCATACTTGGGAGCGGGACGAGCTTGGACAGCAGCCGCGGGTAATGTGAAGAGGAATGGCTGCGTGCTCCCTCACGCAAGGGCAGCCACACCGTGACTGCCGCACGGCACGCCGCGCCTCGCGCGCGCCGATGCAGAAGAAACCACACCAATCGAAACCAAACCACAACGAATGCCGATCCCTCTGGCCTATGGAGCGGAAAATCTCCCGGCGCGTGCTCTCTTAATTACTTTCTGAGTGCGGATACATGGAAGGGAGGATAGTGCAGGTATTTGGGTCTCAGACACCGGCCGTTGATTACCGGCAAAGGCGATGTTGCAGATTACGGCCAGTGAGGCACTTTGAGAGGATGTTGGTGTTGCCCGACGGGCGAAAACCGTGCAAACTAAGAGGAGATTCCGGTTGAGACCAAACAAGATGGTGTCGGCTCGAAGCTGAAGTGCCCGCAGTATCACATTCGTCGCTGATGAATAAGTGAGTGTATACACACGGACATGAATAGTGTGTATACACACACATGAATGGTGTGTATACACACATGAACGGTGACTGTTCAAATTGGTGCAAGACGGCAGTCGTCTGCGCCTATGTTAGAAGAGCGATAAACAACTGTTCCTCATGGTTTCTGGTAGATCGAGAGATGTGAGGGCGCCACAGAGCCTCGTGAACAACGGCTACCGGAAATCCGAATGTGACCCGGCGCGATGGAAAAATATCTCCGTCGCAATGGCAACATATCTCCGGGGCGATGGTGTACAGATCGATGGTTCCCAGTACCAGTGCACTGCCAGTGGCAATGCAAATGTGCATTTACACACTATTTACTATTGCATACTATTGCCCACTGCAATAGTGCATTTGCGGCCGCCTGACAAAAAGGATGAATAGTATATCCTTGATATTTTGCACCGTCACTGTTGGTCAGCCAATGTCGACCACAGGCGTAGGCTTGCGATTTACCGCACCAACCTTAAGACGTCATCCTTTGCTATGAGGATGAGGTGAGATGAGGTGAGATGAGGTGAGATGAGGTTAACAATCTCGATCCAAATCAGTCCACGTCGAACCAGACCAGTGTTGGGTGCCGCATCAGCGCACTGCCGGAAACTGTGCGACCCGCCAGGTCCTCTACATCGGTCTGACGGTGACTCTAAGCTGCCAACTGACAATGTGTCCAGGAGAGTGGGCCCCAAACACACACCACAACAACACACTCACTCGGAATATGTTCACATCAAACACCATCATATTCGCACGAAGCACAGACCACAGGCGGTTTGCAACATCGGAAACAACATACATGAAAGACACAGCACACACCATCAATGATCAAAGCAAGCAGCTAATGCAGCTAGCTCTATATGGTAAATAGCTGGTTCGCATGATCGCCATAGCTAAGCGGATGGGGGAGTGTTGTTGGTAAGTGCATTGCGTAGTAGTTTTTCTTCCCCCTGGAAGTGTACACTGAATTGTGCTACAAAGCATGTTACATCATGCAATGTGAGATAATGTGCTGTGAATGAAATGCCAGAACTTTGAGTAATGCACGTGATTTAATTACAATAGCTTCGTTTACAGCCAGGTCTTGAAACTGATCTTCCATTAATTTAAAACTTCGACGAATATATGACTAGCTTTGAAAATGTTTTACACAAACACACCGAAAGTGCCAAAAGAAGAACACGAAACGTGGAATAAACGAACCGCAGAGTGATTAACGTTGAGCTTACTGCGTTTTTAACAAACAATGGGTTGAGGAAAACTTAATCCCAAAGTACTCGAATATGTATATATATATATATATATATATATATATATATATATATATATATATATATATATATATATATATATATATATTGGTATATATCAGCCAGCATCTACCCACCAATCAGCCAACATCCGCCCACCAATCAGCCAACATCCACCCACCAATCAGCCAACATCCACCCAGCAATCAGCCAACATCCACCCAGCAATCAGCCAACATCCACCCAGCAATCAGCCAACATCCACCCAGCAATCAGCCAACATCCACCCAGCAATCAGCCAACATCCACCCTCCAATCAGCCAGCATCCACTCACCAATCGGTACGCACCCACTTACCTGATTAATTCCCGGGAGCATTCGTCTGCCGAAAAGCCTTCCGCTGTTGAGGTGAGCGCCCCGTGCCACCACGCGCAACAATACTGTTCTGCAATGGGTCTCCGACACGCGCACCAATACTGTCCGGCAGCTGGTCTCCGACACGCGCACCACTACTGTCCGGCGGCGGGTCTCCGACACGCGCACCACCAATGTCCTGCAGTGGGTCTCCGACTGTCCCCACGTGCGGCTGGTCCCCGCCCAAGCGCTCGACGTCAGCCGGTCACGAGGTCCTGCCGCGTCGGCGGCGGCAACCACCTCCGCCGGCCAGCGCGCCACGACTGGGGTTGGTTGGCGGCGGCTCTTGCCTCGGGCGGAATGCGCGCCACCGGTGTGACGCCGATGGCGGGAAGCCGTCGGCGCCGATGGCGGGAAGCCGTCGGCGCCGGCGGCCGGAACACTGCCGCCACTCGGTGTCCGGTCAGGAGACACTTGGCCGGAAAGGTACCAGCTGAGCTTCCGGCCGCCCCGGTAGCTCAGATGGTTAGAGCGCTGGCCGGCACTGGTTTCCCCTGTTCTGGCAAGGCAGGGTTCGAGTCGCTTCACGCGCTAGCACTTAGCCTCCGGCTGGGTGGGTCAGTTTGCAACTGACTCGGTAAGGTCGGGAACGAGCTACCGGGGCGGCCGTGTCGGTGCATTGACGGCATGTTAATCTCTGTGTCAAAATTATGCCGATGAACTGAAATTCATGGATCGGGTGGTGGGGACAAGGTCCACGCAACAAGCTCTGCTTAGTAATGTGACCATGGTTCATAAAGCCACCCCAGCAAGAATTCGGACTAAATGTATTTTAAAAAGGAAAAAGCACTGCGAATTGACCGTGGCACGTGTGGCGTTTGCATAGGTTCTGTGTACCTCTCCATTACCCAGCTCGTCCAGTTTGCTCATGCCTTTCTTCCGAGTTGCCTGCTTTTTGGTGTATTAATTAACCATACACTGTCCATCCCAAAGAACCCCTTGAAAGGCAGTGCTTCGACGAATGTGTAAACCAAAATAAGATACACATTATTGATAAAAAGCATTCTCAAGACGATTCCAGCGATATTTTTGGTACTAAAATAAACCTGAGTTTTCCGCTGTTGCCTTGACCTGATATTGACACGTTTGCCTTGATCAAAGCAAACACGGAAAGTGCAGGTATATGTTAGCATGGACAATATCACTTGAAATGTTGGAGAATATAAGTTGAAAGCGTAACAGGAATGCCTTGCCGTTGAATTATGGCTTTCCCTGACTACTGTGCAGATTATATTACCATTCTAATTAGTTCCAATGGGATGCTTAAATATCCATATGCAGCTCATTTTGTATTATTATTAATGAGTCTCAAAGGAGTGCTTCGATACCGATATGCAGAGCAGGCGGTTTATCTGTAGGCATAAGCGTAGATACATAGGTCAAGAGTCCATGACTATCCACTTTTTCTTGTCTCACCTCCACGTGAGCAGCACGTGGCGATTAACACAATTCCCCCGCGAGGCCTTTCGGAAGGCGCGCGTTGGGCGGTATCACTTGGCATACGTAATGAGGAATCAATTGTCGACCTATCACATGAAACATTTGAAGATATCATGGTAGGACTCTGATCTGCCATGTCAAAAGAAGGAACGATATTTGGAACGGCCTTTTTCAATCTTCACCATTTCATCCGAGGATCTGCTTCGCCTGATGAGTCACTCCTGGTTACCTTGGTTGGCCAGGCCGAACTGTGCCTTCTCCTAACCTTCCGTCCAACGTCCCCGAAATGATTTTGTAGTTCAGGTCAACATCAAGTGGATGAATTCAGAGTCGATATCCCGATGTGGGGGGGGGATGTGTATGTAAGATAGGGTGTCTAAGTAAGGTGTCTAGGTAAGTAGGGTGTCTAGTTAGGTAAGGGGTGTCAGACACTGGGATCCTCCCCACCCAAAATTCATTTGTAAGCGGCCCTGTGCAGGAGTGAATGTCGGGTCCTGAATTAAGTCATAGAATACCTAATGTAAGTAATGGACCTAATGCTAAATATACTTCGATAAGTAGGTCCAAAACAACCCATCCACTTCCCAAGCCCTCGTTGTCTTCTCTCATGATCTCAGAAGGCAAGCACTCTGAAGCATACAAAATTCATCATTTTGGGCATGGCCCTCTGCCCTCTTAATGTGCTCTTTAAAGCCCTGACGCTGATTTACAAGGTTAAAAACAAGCAATCCTGTATTTCTTTGGTTCGTGGGGGAGCCATAGACACTATGCAGGCGCAACAAGAAGTGCTTGCTGACGTCTGCCAATAATGTCACAAGGTGTGTATTTGTCTTTTTCTGAGCGTTGCTGCGCTGAATTGTGTAATTATCCGGCAGTTGACCTGTGTAAGCCATTGCTTGTCTTGTTGATCCTTGTCATCACTCTCCCCTCTGACGCCCCGCATATTGTTTCGAACATCGGCAAACACCGAGGCACAGGAACACAAATGGATTTGAGAGCTGAATAAAAGCCATTGTAGCCTCTTCACCGTGCGAACAGCATCCAGGAAATAATGCTGGCCGTTCTGAAAGCCAGGTGTGGCTGAAGGCTGGCATTCTAGTGTTGATATAATTGAGCATGAACACTACACGAGAGTAGCTGATCATCGCCTGCCCTGAATAAATTCAACATTCGGCCTAATGAGATGCATCTAAAAGCTTAGGAATTAAGACGTCATTCAAAAGCACATGCGATTTTTTTTCAGACTGCTCTAGGAAGTTGAACTAGAATCATGTCGCTTGGACCCTTGGTCCTATGTCGGTGGGTAGATACAAGTGGTTCGTTGGCCTAAACCCGCAAGGTCATTCGTCTTTGCAATATTTAAAGGTAATGCACCGGCTCCTTTAAGTTTACCTGATCAGGAACTATATTATAATGGGAACACTGGGTTCAGAGTTCTGCCCAACGTTCAGAATATTGAAGAGCAAAGTCAGGATTAAGACAATCTGAGTTTGTTTCGCCGGCCGATATTGACCGCCGCCCGCCGATCTCGACCTCATTCCATCCCGAAGTCACTGGCGCTCCGACGCGCAGCAGCTCACCCGCCGGTACCACAGGTATCAGTCGCAGACATCTGACCCCGCCGATGAACCCCACCCTGGCACATCATCTGCGACTGGCGCTGAGGCGCCCAGACGATCTGCGACTGTGAGGCGCCCAGACGATCTGCGACTGTGAGGCGCCCAGACGATCTGCGACTGTGAGGCGCCCAGACGATCTGCGACTGTGAGGCGCCCAGACGATCTGCGACTGTGAGGCGCCCAGACGATCTGCGACTGTGAGGCGCCCAGACGATCTGCGACTGTGAGGCGCCCAGACGATCTGCGACTGTGAGGCGCCCAGACGATCTGCGACTGTGAGGCGCCCAGACGATCTGCGACTGTGAGGCGCCCAGACGATCTGCGACTGTGAGGCGCCCAGACGATCTGCGACTGTGAGGCGCCCAGACGATCTGCGACTGTGAGGCGCCCAGACGATCTGCGACTGTGAGGCGCCCAGACGATCTGCGACTGTGAGGCGCCCAGACGATCTGCGACTGTGAGGCGCCCAGACGATCCGTCAGCGTGTCGCGTCGTCGGTGCAGCCCATCAGGCAGCAGCGGCGGGTGTGCGAAGGCCTCCGCGCCGCCGAGTTCGTCTCGTCTCCGGAATCCGCGAGTAACGAACTGCCCACACTACGCGGACTCAAATGGGCCGTCAGGCGCGTCCAGCGTCTGTGCTAAGGCCAAGATCCGGCCAGCTATCTACTCGGCGTGTGTTGGGATCTGGCTGGTTGGTTGGAGTCTGAGGGCTTTAGAGCGCACCTTCCACCGGGATTTTCTGATGACAACGAGTAGCTAGACGAGGCCGAATGTAAGGGGGCCAATTTGCCTAGGAAAGAACAGAGCACCATAGCTGCACCTGACTGGGTAATTTTCTTGCCTCACACCCACTTGTCACCCACCACTCCTGACGATGGTCACCCACCACTCCTGACGATGGTCACCCACCACTCCTGACAATGGTCACCCACCACTCCCGACGATGGTAACCCAGCACTTCTGACGATGGTCATACACCACTCCTGACGATGGTCATACACCACTCCTTACGATGGTCACCCACCACTCCTGACGATGGTTATCCACAACTCCTGATCATGGTCACACCACTCCTGACGATGGCCACACATCACTCCTGACGATGGTCACACACCACTCCTGACGATGGCAACCTACAACTCCTGACGATGGTCACCCACCACTCCTGACGATGTTCACCCACCACTTCTGACGATGCCACCCACCACTCCTGACGATGGTCACGCACCACTCCTGACGATGGTCACTGACCACTCCTGACGATGGTCACTGACCATTCCTGACGATGTCCACATATTACTCCTGACGATGGTCACACAGTGTTAATTTTTTCTCGTTAGGTGTGAGATGTCGAAACGAGTACATTAGGATGTCGAAATTCGCAATAGAAGCTATATCAATTAACACACCTGATACGGTCTTCAAACACAATTATGATCCAATGGCGTACTCATAGGTGACCTTTTTCCTTTGTGTTGAGATACCTTTTCAGAGTGAACTATTTTAGCGATGACGATAAAAACGCCTGTCCTTATCAACTGGCATTGTATAACGGACCACATCATAGGTAATCATCCTACCTGGAATTGTGCTAAAAGATGTGTGGTACACAGCCTGCAATGGTAAGTATGAGCATTCTGCTTATCAACAAGATACTGGTAGAAATTATATATGAAGACTTCATAACGACTCATCACGAAGCACGATGTGCATAATCGGATGGGAGGGATGTCAATTCGGTGTTCAGGAAGTGGTATATTCCAACCTATTTCACGAATAATGTATCACTGCGGTCACAAACTACTGTTGAGGACGATCACGTGGATACGCTTGAGGCTGTTTTAATTTATGCTCCCTGACCTAGTCCTAACACCTGGTCATTGTACCTGGTCCTTGTACCTGGTCCTCGTACCTGGTCCTTGTACAAGGTCCTTGTACATTCTACCTTGTACCTGGTACCTGTTCCAGTCTCTGGCTCCAACCCCGCTTCACACCAACCCCGATCCAGTCCCCAATCCAGCTCCTATGTCTGCTCCACCATCTGGTCCTGACCCCGTGCGGATTAATTGCATGTCAAAGATCACAAATACACAAGAACACAAGTCAATATGTACAGCGAGGCCCGAGTTCGTCCACTCCCGTATGTTTTAAACACAAGTCCAACTGTACTGCGAGGCCTTAGCTCGTCCAATCCCGTATATGTTGAACACAAGTCCAACTGTACGGGGAGGCCTCAGCTCGTTCACGCCCGTATATGTTGGACACGATGGCCAACATACGTTGGACAACATATGTTGGACATCACGATACCTATGAAGCTGTTGTCACTCTTAACGTATCACGTAACGTATCATATTTTTATTTTTTTGTTCAGTACTTTCAGTTACAATTGTTGCACTTAGTGTCAGATGTCAGTGCCGGATATCACATGTCGGTGTCAGATATCACATGACATTGTCAGTGCCAGTGTCACATGTCAGTGTCAGTGTCACATGTCAGTATCAGTGTCACATGTCAGTGTCAATGTCACATGTCAGTACCAGCGTCACATGTCAGTGTCAGTGTCACACGTCAGTGTCAGTGTCACATGTCAGTGTCACATGTCAGTGTCACATGTCAGTGTCACATGTCAGTGTCACATGTCAGTGTCAGTGTCACATGTCAGTATCAGTGTCACATGTCAGTGTCACATGTCAGTGTCACATGTCAGTGTCAGATGTCAGTGTCAGATGTCAGTGTCACATGTCAGTGTCAGTGTCACATGTCAGTATCAGTGTCACATGTCAGTGTCACATGTCAGTGTCACATGTCAGTGTCACATGTCAGTGTCAGTGTCACATGTCAGTATCAGTGTCACATGTCAGTGTCACATATCAGTGTCACATGTCAGTGTCAGTGTCACATGTCAGTATCAGTGTCACATGTCAGTGTCAATGTCACATGTCAGTACCAGCGTCACATGTCAGTGTCAGTGTCACACGTCAGTGTCAGTGTCACATGTCAGTGTCACATGTCAGTGTCACATGTCAGTGTCACATGTCAGTGTCAGATGTCAGTGTCACATGCCAGTGTAACATGTCAGTGTCACATGTCAGTGTCACATGTCAGTGTCACATGTCAGTGTCACATGTCAGTGTCACATGTCAGTGCCACATGATAGTGTCACATATCAGTGTCACATGTCAGTGTCAGTGTCACATGTCAGTATCAGTGTCACATGTCAGTGTCAATGTCACATGTCAGTACCAGCGTCACATGTCAGTGTCAGTGTCACACGTCAGTGTCAGTGTCACATGTCAGTGTCACATGTCAGTGTCACATGTCAGTGTCAGATGTCAGTGTCACATGCCAGTGTAACATGTCAGTGTCACATGTCAGTGTCAGTGTCACATGTCAGTGCCACATGTCAGTGTCACATGTCAGTGTCAGATGTCAGTGTCACATGCCAGTGTAACATGTCAGTGTCACATGTCAGTGTCACATGTCAGTGTCACATGCCAGTGTCACATGTCAGTGTCACATGTCAGTGTCACATGTCAGTGTCAGTGTCACATGTCAGTATCAGTGTCACATGTCAGTGTCACATGTCAGTGTCACATGTCAGTGTCACATGTCAGTGTCACATGTCAGTGTCACATATCAGTATCACATGTCAGTGTCACATGTCAGTGCCACATGTCAGTGTCACATGTCAGTGTCACATGTCAGTGTCACATGCCAGTGTCACATGTCAGTGTCACATGTCAGTGTCACATGTCAGTGTCACATGTCAGTATCACATGTCAGTGTCACATGTCAGTGTCACATGTCAGTGTCACATGTCAGTGTCACATGTCAGTGTCACATGTCAGTGTCACATGTCAGTGTCACATGTCAGTGTCACATGCCAGTGTCACATGTCAGTGTCACATGTCAGTGTCAGTGTCACATGTCAGTGTCAGACGCCACGTATCGATGTTGGATGTGCGCTATTAATTTTGAAGCATTCGTAGCCAGATATTCTTCGTGAAACCTGACGAAGGCACCCGTAATTCGTTGCTCAAGGGAAGAGGTTATCGGCGGCATTTCCGCTCGCGGGCAAGTTTCCTCAGCGTTTCAAGATACAATGCAGCGCTTTAAGTTTATTTTTCCCACTCAAAGACTCTTTTCAGTGCTCTATTTTCCAACTGTCAGCACAATATGCATCCTACATCACAATAGATGGCGGCGCGTTTTGTTTCTGCTTTTCGCATCGCAATCTGGTCAACGCATCGCATCTGGGATCAATTCAGCTACGGATTCATGCCGGAAGGCGTGCGGCTGTATAGGACACTGAAGTTAACGCATCGCATCTGGGATCAATTCAGCTACGGATTCATGCCGGAAGGCGTGCGGCTATATCGGACACTGAAGGACACTGAAGTCAATGCGACGGTTACATAGTCTACACGAGCAACGAGGGCTTCCAAATACGATCCGATTGGAAAAACTGACGAATGCATTGCTAAGAGATTGGTGGGTATATCATAAGCCAATTCACAGCAACAATATTTTCGCAAGCCATCCTAATCGACCATATTTGGAAGCTGTGTTGCTCATGTAGCAGAGCCTTATGACTGATACAAACGGGTATTCGCCTGCACCACGCCTGGAACACTTGCGCTCGCTCACCCCGCGTCTTCATAAACGCATAATATTGGTTGTGGTACCGCCCTTATTCAGGTTGCTTCCATGACCTCTCTGATGTAATCTCCTGTCATGTTCATTATGATCAGCATCATAATCATGATCCCTATTTCTACCGATCATCACGGTTTTACCAGACCCTGATGCCGTCACTGACGCCGTCCCTGGTGGATCTTCCCCTGCCGACGGCCCCCTGTGTCAGTTGCTCGTGCTCATCCCTGGTCCCGTTCGGTTCCTGTCTCGGCCGGTGGACGCGTGCATTCGCCTGGTCCTGTGCCAACAGCCAGCCCGCCTGCTGGCCCCCTCTGGTGGACCGCGCCCGGCAGGAATACCGTGAACGTCCGCCGTCACCACCGCTGCAGCGCGTCGGAAGTCACCGCCGTCACCGCCGTCACCACCGTCACCACCGTCACCGCCGTCACCACCGTCACCACCGTCACCACCGTCACCACCGTCACCGCCGTCACCACCGTCACCACCGTCACCGCCGTCACCACCGTCACCACCGTCACCACCGTCACCACCGTCACCACCGTCACCACCGTCACCGCCGTCACCACCGTCACCACCGTCACCACCGTCACCGTCACCGCCGTCACCACCGTCACCACCGTCACCACCGTCACCGCCGTCACCACCGTCACCACCGTCACCACCGTCACCACCGTCACCACCGCTGCAGGGCGTCGGAAGTCCGGTGGGCGCCAAATAAGTCACCGGAGCCAAACACGACGCACGCTAATCGCATTATCAATAGCCGGCCGCGCGACCGGCGGCGAATCTGACGCTCTGCGCGCCGGATGGAGACGTGGGGGAGCAGTGGGGAGGGTGGAGATCGCCGGATGGAGGCGTGGGGGAGCAGTGGGGAGGGTGGAGATCGCCGGATGGAGGCGTGGGGAGCAGTGGGGAGGGTGGAGAGCGCCGGATGGAGGCGTGGGGAGCTGTGTGGAGGGTGGAGAAGGTCGAATGAAGGCGTGGGGAGCAGTGGGGAGGATGGAGAACGCCGCATGGAGGAGTAGGAAGCAGTGGGGAGGATAAAGAGCGTCGGATGGGGGCGTGGGGAGCAGTGAGGAGGGGGAATAGCGCCGGATGTAGGCGTGGGAGCAGTGGAGAGGGTGAAGAGCGCTGGATTTGGGCGTGAAGAACAGGAAGATGAGGCTGTCGAGGCGGATGTCATCGCTTTTCGCCGACATCACTGCACCGGTGGCAAACTGATTAATTTCACCAATATATGTTCGATTATTCATACTGATCGAGCGGAATGTACACGGAGCGTTTGGGAAAAGTGGCACATCATCCATCGAACTGTTTTCTAACAGGTTTTTAACGTGTGAACCGTGTGGAAAACGCTGGAGAAGAACCCGGAAATATTTGCCGCATAAGTCACATGCGCTACAAGTGATCTGGCGAATGTGTTTATAAGTTCTCTAGAAATCTCTATGTTCCAATATGCTTTCCTAATTTTCCAACAGGCTATTTGTAAGACTGATATGCAATCTCGATGCACCGGAATACTAGGCTGGTTGCCTAATGATTCAATAATAATCTTGCCGGATATCTGATGATACGCATTATGCACTGATTTGGAATATGAGTGGGGCTGTAGGCTTCTGACTACTTTTTTGTATGAACGTTTGCTTGATCTGGTGCTGCCATATTCGGCTGTGAAGCTTTGCCAAATATTCACTGCTAGATTTTGTTCCTGAAATTCACTAAGGTATGCTAAGCCATCGCTAAGTTTCCATCAACATACCACATCTGCTAGGACAGGTATGAAGCCCGGTCCTCGTCTATTAAGACTTCGCCGAAGGAGCGGTTGCAAATGACTCAAATGGGACCACATCGCAGTCTTTCGAACTTCCCCCTCCCCAACCCAGTGCTACTTAAGCAATGCAACTGCGACTTGACTGCGGGGACGGTCAATAATGTGAGAGGGAGGGGTACTGCTGTCGCAGTTAACATGCCGGAGAAGGCCGTGGTGAAGCAGCAGAGTCGCTACAGGGTGCTGCTCATGTAACGCGATACATTCCGCTCCTGTCAACAGATATCAAGCTGGAGAAGGTCCTGGTGCGGCAGGGCCACCGTTGCAGTGCCGTTCCCGTAGTACGATCGGTGTGTCGATGCAAGCACACGTCACTCCCTTCAGCACGTGGACATCTCTCAGACATAGCATCACTAGCGCCACTTCAGGGATTTTCGTAGTGGCGCTCCTGCAAGCGTGACTGCCGTGCGGTGGGACAATGTTACGTGTCGTGACTGCCGTGGGTGATGGCTGCGTGCGGTGGGACAATGCTACGTGTCGTGATTGGCGTGCGGTGGGACAATGTTACGTGTCGTGACTGCCGTGCGGTGGGACAATGTTACGTGTCGTGACTGGCGTGCGGTGGGACAATGCTACGTGACGTGACTGCCGTGCGGTGGGACAATGTTACGTGTCGTGACTGGCGTGCGGTGGGACAATGTTACGTGTCGTGACTGCCGTGCGGTGGGACAATGTTACGTGTCGTGACTGACGTGCGGTGGGACAATGCTACGTGACGTGACTGCCGTGCGGTGGGACAATGTTACGTGTCGTGACTGGCGTGCGGTGGGACAATGTTACGTGACGTGACTGCCGTGCGGTGGGACAATGTTACGTGTCGTGACTGGCGTGCGGTGGGACAATGTTACGTGACGTGACTGCCGTGCGGTGGGACAATGTTGCGTGTCGTGACTGGCGTGCGGTGGGACAATGCTACGTGACGTGACTGACGTGCGGTGGGACAATGTTACGTGTCGTGACTGGCGTGCGGTGGGACAATGTTGGTCGTGCTGCGTGCGGTGGGACAATGCTACGTGACGTGACTGCCGTGCGGTGGGACAATGTTACGTGTCGTGACTGCCGTGCGGTGGGACAATGTTACGTGTCGTGACTGCCGTGCGGTGGGACAATGTTACGTGTCGTGACTGGCGTGCGGTGGGACAATGTTACGTGTCGTGACTGCCGTGCGGTGGGACAATGTTGCGTGTCGTGACTGGCGTGCGGTGGGACAATGTTACGTGTCGTGACTGCCGTGCGGTGGGACAATGCTACGTGACGTGACTGGCGTGCGGTGGGACAATGTTACGGTCGTGACTGCCGTGCGGTGGGACAATGTTACGTGTCGTGACTGCCGTGCGGTGGGACAATGTTACGTGTCGTGACTGGCGTGCGGTGGGACAATGCTACGTGACGTGACTGACGTGCGGTGGGACAATGCTACGTGACGTGACTGCCGTGCGGTGGGACAATGTTACGTGTCGTGACTGACGTGCGGTGGGCAATGTTACGTGTCGTGACTGGCGTGCGGTGGGACAATGTTACGTGTCGTGACTGGCGTGCGGTGGGACAATGCTACGTGACGTGACTGACGTGCGGTGGGACAATGTTACGTGTCGTGACTGGCGTGCGGTGGGACAATGCTACGTGTCGTGACTGACGTGCGGTGGGACAATGTTACGTGTCGTGACTGGCGTGCGGTGGGACAATGTTACTTGTCGTGACTGGCGTGCGGTGGGACAATGCTACGTGACGTGACTGCCGTGCGGTGGGACAATGTTACGTGTCGTGACTGGCGTGCGGTGGGACAATGCTACGTGTCGTGACTGCCGTGCGGTGGGACAATGTTACGTGTCGTGACTGGCGTGCGGTGGGACAATATTACGTGACCGTCGACCATGCTCGGGCATTAGACACTTTGAGCCGCCTGGAGCGCTTTCCGGGAAGGTTATCCCCAGAACGAAAAGTTGCTTTCTGTCTTTCGCGAAATGTGCGTGAGTTGGTGGACGATAGCGGGCGGAGAGGGTTACAAAACTAGAAGAGACACTCGGCGATATTTGCAAGTAAGTTGAAAACCGTTGCATTTTGTCTGGAACATGTACAGGGGGATGGAATCTGTAGCATTTGTAGTTATTACCAGGTGCTGGCAGTCATAAAAGTCGGACGTGCATGATTATTTTCATCTCACATACTGAGCGGTAGTTGCTGGATATTGGCGGAGAGTAAATCACGCACTGTCAATAAGTTCATTGGATGTGATCTGAGACGACCATAATAGTCCTGGCTCACGCTCCGCTTACAATGCTTTGAGAACTCGTCAGAGGCATTTGTCTGGAATGATTAGTATGCTATTTCTACAGCAGAATCAATTATTACATATATTGACATCTCTTGCAAGTCCCAGAAATCCACGAATCGCTGGAGCACTTTATTGGATGACAGGCGGAAGCCAGCTAAGAGATAAATTTGTACGCCGAGCGGCAAAAACCGAGAGGCGTCTGCAGAAAAGTAAAGGTTAATAAGGATCGGAAGCATGTCCTGGGCTATATTGGGAAGGAAAACCAGAACTGTGGCCGACGTAAACGTCACCGACAACGTTATACGTATCTCGGCTTAGCGAAATACATTCGCATTGCGCGAAATATGTCGTGCTTTCGTGAAAACTTGCCAAGATCTTTCGAAGCAACAAAGTGTAACAATAATGTTGCAACAGAGTGCCCAGGGAGATGTCAAGATTTCTTAGAGGAGGATAATAAAGTCTTCGAGAGAGAGAGAGAGAGAGAGAGAGAGAGAGAGAGAGAGAGAGAGAGAGAGAGAGAGAGAGAGAGAGAGAGAGAGAGAGAAAGAGAAACGCTTTCAAATGCTAATATGAACGAAGATACCAATAATAGGATGTTTATTCTGGCCGGAAAAGTCATACCAAGTAATTATGTGTAATTCAAGTTATTTGTGAATAAGATGAATGTGTGTTTTAACCATTACACAGCAGGGTTCATTCAGATCTGAATCTGCAGGAGGGGTGGGATTACGCCCCTCTAAGATCTCCGAACCACATGGGCTTATTCTGAAACCTGGTAGCTCAAGCGAATTCTGCGGATCTAATACACACGTTTAGAATGTCAAAAATCCCAAATTTTCAACATGATGACTCCAGGAGTCGAGGAATGGGACAAATCATTTATGAAGGTTTGGAACTGAACTTGTGTTTTACACCAGAAAAGTTGCGCATGGCTGGGCATAAATAATCATGAGCGACCCGAAACACCATTTCATGTCCACGCATACACGTGTAAAGTCAATGACATAATCAGGAGCCTAGGGAGGGGATGGGAATCATTTGTATTCGTGGCTGCTTCTTCTTCGCTGCAAGTGCCTCAAGTACCAATCATTGTGCCATTCTTGCATAATATCAATACCTATCGTGATCTGCTTGAGCAGAGGCGTTGTCAAGTAATTATACTTGGGAGGATCCCGAGAGGCCGGAGTGAGAAAGAAGGCCACTACAAATATTGGCCGTTGGGAAAACCGCCTGACTCCGCCACTGTTTGTCCTTTATGATAAGCGTTTGTTCTGATTTCCCTCGTCACCTCCTTGATATTCCACTGGGAAAGTGTCAACCTCGTGGTGCCATTGCTTGTTTTGAATAGGCTGTGTCCTGAATGCCCCTCGTCATCTACTGGATCCGCTTCCTGGATCCGCCTCCTGGATCCGCCGTCGGCAACACGTTCTGGCTTAGCCTCTGGTGGTGATACATTATTGCCGTTGGTCCTAAATTCACCCCATCCTCCCAGCTTTCGAATAGCAATGCAATATATATATATCGCTTCGAGAATACCGGTCACATGTCGCCCATGTTTCCCTACTGATGGATCCGTCCCTGAGTTGATGAGGCTCAACATAAGCGCTTCCATTGGTAAGGGAGGTAGCATGAGCACTGGCATCCCAAATTATAGTCGCCTGAACAGTAAATATATGCAAATATTCCGAAGCATGCGCTGTCCCTTTATTTTCCGAACAATATTTCAGTGGTACCTCTCAGTATTCGCTCTCTGAATCGCCTCTGACTTATTTACGAACTTAAAATGTTGTTGCGAAGTAAAAACATTAAGTCAGGAAACGATGCCGAATGATTCGCTCCTATCACGAATGGTTAGGAAACGGCAGGCGAAAAACCACAGGGGGGGCGCCTCTCCCCCTCGCTGGAATTTGGCTAGCGGCTGGAGAACGTGGTAGCAGCACTTTCGCAATAGAACTGTGCATATGTTTCAAATTCTGGCAGATATTGTTCAGTTATACCCTCCTAGTGCAGACACACACGCGTGTGTTTGGTGCTTATGAAGCACACTAGGCAATCTTTACGCGCTTTCTATGAAACGTTGCTCCTTCTGAATTGCAGATAATGTTGCTTTCTTCTAAAAAGTTATTTCGTAGCTCAGCCAAGGCTTGAAGGATTCTACCTTCCATTGGTTCCTCCCAATAGGGGATGGTTGGATAGCAATATTTCGTAGGTTTTATATTAAACCCCCTGGACTAATTTTCCGTGGCTATCATCACAACCATGCGGGCATCATGGGTGTGGGTATGGACCGGTACGAGCTTGGAAAATGGCGCCCGTTACGAACTCTGGTCCCCATTGACATCCAACCGCGAGGAAAATAGGGGCAGTCTGCTGCCAAACATGACCAATCGTGACCAGCCACGACCAACCCGATGATCAGCCCATGCTCAGGCCATGATCAGGCCATGATCAGGCCATGATCAGGCCATGCTCAGGCCATGATCAGGCCATGATCAGGCCATGATCAGGCCATGATCAGGCCATGATCAGCGCATGATCAGGCCATGATCAGCCCATGATCAGGCCATGATCAGGCCATCAGACCAGGATCAGCATGTCCAGAAGGGTCAGCTTGCCAGGGACCACCACCAGAATTGCGTCCAAGTGTGCTGAGCTTCTGATGGTGTAGGAGGTCCATGTGGATGGGGAGAAGTGGATGGGGAGAAGTGGAGCTTCTGATGGTTTAGGAGGTCCATGTGCATGGGAACAGATAACTGTGTGGCGTGTGGTGGGTTGCCTGGCCCACAAAGGCGAGGTGACTCGCCCCTGTGCATCCGACGGTGGAGGAGATCCCTGTGGACGGGTGATATTGGCGGACAGCTTCTCCTGACGTCATCACACAGCCGACGGACAGTTTCTCCTGACGTCATCACACAGCCGACAGACAGCTTCTCCTGACGTCATCACACAGCCGACGGACTGCTTCTCCCGACATCACCACACAGCCGACGGACAGCTTCTCCTGACGTCATCACACAGCCGACGGACTGCTTCTCCCGACATCACCACACAGCCGACGGACAGCTTCTCCTGACGTCATCACACAGCCGACGGACTGCTTCTCCTGACGTCATCACACAGCCAACAGACAGACTCTCCCCGCCGTTGACAGCCGCCCGCGTCATAACACAAACGCGGGCCCAGGTCACCCCCGCATGATGAGGGGTCACACTGGGCCGAGGCAGGCCCAGGTCATCACACATACGTGGGCCCAGGTCACCATACAGGAGCAGAGGTCACACTGAGCCGGGGTAGGCCCAGGTCACCATACAGGAGCAGAGGTCACACTGAGCCGGGGTAGGCCCAGGTCACCATACAGGAGCAGAGGTCACACTGAGCCGGGGTAGGCCCAGATCATCACGTCGTCGTCGTCGTCGTCGTCGTCGTCGTCGTCGTCGTCGTCTCGTGGTCGATGTGTTGGTCGGACGGTGGCCGTCAGATGCAGACCACTGGCCGCCGGTGACAGGCACCACGGCGGCACGTGACCACCGCCCCCCCGTGGTGAACGACGCGGCCGACCGCTGGGCAGGTCTTGCTGTCGCAGCCAGAGGTCTGAGAAATTTGTCACAAAACAACGAAAACCGAATCAAATTGGCCGCCAACCGGCCAGAGCCATCATCCATTACGTATTTTTTGGGTTTATAGGCGTTAATGATCGCTGCAGTGCTCGTACATTGTGCTCGATGATACAAGAATATACCAGGCTGAGAAGAATATACCAGGCTGAGAAGAATATACCAGGCTGAGAAGAATATACCAGGCTGAGAAGAATATACCAGGCTGAGAAGAATATACCAGGCTGAGAAGAATATACCAGGCTGAGAAGAATATACCAGGCTGAGAAGAATATACCAGGCTGAGAAAACATACCAGGCCGAGAAGAATATAACAGACTGCGAAGAATATACCAGGCTGAAAGAATATACCAGGCTGAGGAGAATATACAAGGCTGAGGAAAATATAGCAGGCTGAGAAGAATATGCTAGGACAAGAGGAATATACTAGGCTGAGAAGAGTATACCAGGCTGCGAAGAATATACCAGGCTGCGAAAAATATATCATGCTGCGAAGAATATGCCAGGCTGGGAAGACCAACACAGCTTGTTGATCCGACGCTCGTCGACTCCTTTGGCGGCGGCGGACCTCCATTTTCCAAGCATGGCGGGGCAGGTACGCAGCGCCGTCCCCTGCCAACGGCAGCCACGGCTACCGCCCGGTAGCCAGCAGCATTAATAGTACCAGGAAGAATAAGGCTACGAGAATGCTGCCACCACATTATTCATGCTCGTGACTAGAAGTTTGAAGTTAAGCACCGTATTTTCATGTTCCTGAAAAGGCAATTTTTGGTGCGACGAACATCCCATACGTTGTTTTGTTGCTGATGGGAATGACAGGATGGAGCTATGTTCTTACCTCTGGATGGAGCTATGTTCTTACCTCTGGATGGAGCTATGCTCTTACCACTGGATGGAGCTATGTTCTTACCTCTGGATGGAGCTATGTTCTTACCTCTGGATGGAGCTATGTTCTTACCTCTGGATGGAGCTATGTTCTTACCTCTGGATGTAGCTATGTTCTTACCTCTGGATGTAGCTATGTTCTTACCTCTGGATGGAGCTATGTTCTTACTTCTGGATGGAGCTATGTTCTTACCTCTGGATGGAGCTATGTTCTTACCTCTGGATGTAGCTATGTTCTTACCTCTGGATGGAGCTATGTTCTTACTTCTGGATGGAGCTATGTTCTTACCTCTGGATGGAGCTATGTTCTTACCTCTGGATGGAGCTATGTTCTTACCTCTGGATGCAACAGATGCAGCGGCTACACCGCCTACTGGCCGTCGGCCTCGGCCGCTGTGGTGAAGTTCGTCTCAGCTCATTGGCAGTCTTGAGATTTCAGCCGACTCGTGAATGTGCCCAACTCGTGAGCAATCACCGCGTTCGCCTTTCGACATTGGCTTGTTTGGAAATGTGGCGATTTCTATTGTAAAATATAACGTTCCCATTATTTGTGCTTATTTCCGGGCCCATTGCGAGTATTCCATTCATACTAAAACCCTGCCGATTTGCTGATCTGCTTACATAGAGGTTCAGTGGACTACAAGTGCAGAAATGGAGCATCAAGCGAATAAAATAGAACAGTATTCATATTCAAACCAGTTAACCAACTAACTGGGATCCTTGTACTTAAGCAGAACCCTCGCGTCTATTGAGCAAGACATAGGGAAAGGTGCATTGGGATTAAGCCCAAAGACATTGGGATTAAGCCCAAGCTGGAGGGGAACAAAAAGAAACCGGGGTCGGTCGGAAGTTCCAGAGAGCCTTGACAGTGACCGCTGGGACAACAACCGCTTAATTGTGATTTTTTTAAATCTGAACCGCCTTAAAAACCCAAGTTGGAGGTATCGAGGAAGAGAGCGGATAACACGGCGTAGGCGTCCAGGGGTGTCGCTTTGTGACAACAGTCTTGGGATCTGGATCCGGATCAAGATCTGGATCTGGATCAAGATCTGGATCTGGATCCCGGCAGAGTTTGGTGTGCACCCCTCCCCTCAACATCGAATGCCTGGCGACGGCACTGTTCGCCATAAATTCCAGGAGCCTCGCCAAAGGGGGACGCGGCTCCTTATCGCTGAAAAGTTTTAACTTTTTTTCTGCACATTTGGTCTATGGCCGTGGCGCTGCATGGAACTAATTCACCTAAATTCTGTCTGGCCCCCGATCCTGGGGACATGCGCGGTAAGGTAGTGACCCGAATGACAACGTAATGGGATTAATTCGTACAATTTTCCAATAGATGGATGGCATTCGCTTCGCAACACACGTCCTATGTGATTTTCCACCCATGACTGGACACATCCATAATACTTGGGTCCTGGAGTGGGGGGTTGGGGGTGGGGGTGGGGCACATTGTCACGTAATTAACCCTCCTTCCATGCTGAACAATGCAAGGGACAGGCACCCCCTCCCCCATTGTTACGCTATCACTGTCCACAATGCTCCAAAAACTTTGCATAAATGCAAAGAATAGCCGCGCCAGTTAGATAGATTATCTATGTTTAAAAAAATAACCGGAGTTTTTGCTGGGATGGCTTTATGAACCAGGGTCCTATTGCCAAGCAGAGCTTGTTGCGTGAACCCTGGCCAAAACCGACCGACCGAAAGTTTAACGTGCCGTCAATACACCGACACGGCCGCCCGGTAGATCGTCCCCGGCCTTATTGGGCCAGCTGCCAACTGACCTTCCCAACCGGGGGCTAAATGCGAGCGCGTGAAGCGAGTCGAACCCTGTGTCATCAGAACAAAGGAGACCGGAGCAGGCTAGGGCTGTAACCAACTGCGTTACCGGGGCGGCATTATTCTGCTGATATCTCTGAGATCCCATGTGCGATTTTTCGTCTTCTACCTGCGTTCCCTGGGTTCCCTGGGTTCCCTGGGTTCCCTGAGTTCCCTGGGTTCCCTGGGTTCCCTGGGTTACATTGGTTACCTGGGTTACCTGGGTTACCTGGGTTACCTGGGTTACCTGGGTTACCTGGGTTACCTGGGTTACCTGGGTTACCTGGGTTACCTGGGTTACCTGGGTTACCTGGGTTACCTGGGTTACCTGGGTTACCTGGGTTACCTGGGTTACCTGGGTTACATGGGTTACCTGGGTTCCCTGGCTTCCCTGGGTTACATTGGTTACCTGGGTTACCTGGGTTACCTGGGTTCCCTGGGTTCCCTGGCTTCCCTGGGTTACCTGGGTTACCTGGGTTACCTGGGTTACCTGGGTTCCCTGGCTTCCCTGGGTTACCTGGGTTACCTGGGTTACCTGGGTTACCTGGGTTACTTGGGTTACCTGGGTTACCTGGGTTACCTGGGTTCCCGTCCCACCACGCCTGTCACGGAACGCGCGCCACACTTCGCTGTTGAGGCATTCCATGGTAACTTAACCGGTGGGTGCCGTCCGACCATTTTTTATTTTCTTGAAAAGTTGTGTACCGGGGGTTTCAAGGGCGAACAATTCATTTATGATGAGAAAGAAATTGCCCAAAAAATATTTCCCAAGATACAGTCTTGGCAAATTTCCCAAGGTCAGTGAGGAGGCCTAACTTTGACGACCCATAACTCCGAAGCTAAGAGAGCTATTTCATTGAACTTTTTTTTTGTTGAATTGGGATGAATCAAGGAACAAGTTGGCTATCTCGGATTTTCGATTTTCAATTTATTAGGTCACGTGACCTCGTGACCTATCTTTTGCGGCGTGACCTTGACCTTTTGGCTGCTGAAATTATAACTTTCGTCTGATGACGATTTGAGCCCCATTCAGGCCATTTCATATAAATCAATAAAAAACGTGGGTTCGACCTGTAAAAAGTACTTTTGGGCATCGCAATGCTGACACAACACGCTGGTTGGGCCCCCTGTCCGTCGATAACTTCGCATCTATTTGGCATACGGTTTCGAAATAGTCCAGAGTGGCTCCCGACGACGAAACCTGTCGGATGGTGCCTGTTATACTATCATCAGGTCATAAGGTGACATTGGCATTAGGTGTTCAAGGTCATTGGATCTACGGTCACGAATTTATTTCTGGCTAAAACTGTATCCATAAATGAGCTAAACAGCTGAACTCAATGCTATTGTGTTCGTCACATCGAGACGGTTACAGTGATACGTGGGATGACCCCGATGGGTCAAGTTAGGTCACGTGACCTGAGGTCAGGTAACCGATACAATTACAGGTGCCTATTGACATATACATATACCTATCGATAGAACAACACGACACCAGCGCACCAACATATCACTTCAACACTTTGACATGTTTGACGACCTTGTGTTCTTGTACTGATTGCATGATTATACGTAAAATGGCAGGTGCCTATTGACATATTCCTATCGATAGAATACGACACCAGCGCACCAACATATCACTTCAACACCTTGACATGCTTGCCAGTCTTGTCTTCTGAGAGGACGTGGACCCGCCGACTTATGGAGAGGGGGGGGGGGGGAGACCAGAGCGCTCCCCTTCCGCGACGGCGCACTCCGCAGTGTTATTGACATTGGACTTTGACCTCAATACCGTCGCATCGCGCTGTACAAGTCGTCGTGCCATGCCCCATGACATGAAATAATACTCATTTGTTCTTGTTCCTGTGCGGCGTAGGGGTAACCACCATTAATAGCGACAACTTTATCTCATTGGAAGATTCATCCAACAGCACCATAGACATTACACCGGCATACTACAACAGAATCTTGAGCAAGCCATAGACAAAGATGACAACATAGGTATGCCCTGGCCCCGTTGGATCAAATCGGTAACCTGGCCAGTTCACGTGACTCAACTTGACCTATCGGGGTCATGTCATGTATCACTGTAACCCTCTCAACGTGACGAACACAATTGTGTTGAGTTCAGCTCTTTTGCTCAATTAGGGGAAAAGTTATAGCCATAAACGTGTTCGTGACCCCAGATGACCTTGAACGCCCAATGTCATGTGACCTTGTGACCTGGTGTCAGTGTAGAAGAAACCAACTGACAGGTTTCGTCATCAGGGGCCACTTTTGAACATTTCGACACCGCATGCCAACTAGATGCGAAGTTATCGGCGGGCAGGGGCCCAAACAGCGTGCTGTGTCAACATTGCGAGCTCCAAAAGTGCTTTTTGCAGGTCGAACCCCACGTTTTTCGTTTATATATATGAAAAGGCATGAATTGGGCTCAAATGCTCATCACATGAAAGTTTTAATTTCAGCATCCAAAAGGTCAAGGTCACGACGCAAAAACTAGGTCACCGAGTCACGTGACCTAATAAATTGAAAATCGAAAATCCGAGATAGCCAACTTGTTCCTTGATTCATCCCAATTCAACAAAAAAAAGTTCAATGAAATAGCTCTCTTAGCCTTGGAGTTATGGGTCGTCAAAGTTAGGCCTCCTCACTGACCTTGGGAAATTTGCAAAGACTGTATCTTGGGAAATATTTTTGGGGGAATTTTTTGTTCACCATAAATGAATTGTTCGCCCTTGAAACCCCCGGTACACAACTTTTGAAGAAAATAAAAAATGGTCGGACGGCAAATTGCAAAATTTTCGGTTGAGTTACTGTGGAATGCCTCTGTTGCTAACTATTCCAGCCGCTAGGTGGCAGCATAATCAGGCTGCCGCTCCTTCCTGTGGGATTTCCGCCTGGCCGTTACCGTGTGTCCGGGGCGCGGCTGTACCGCATTACTCCGGACCGTACCGCAACACACTTGAGCTCGGCGGCGCAGCCTACACCGATCCGCTGCGCCGGCCCACGCCGGCAGACAGCCCTGCAAGGCACCGAGCACCGCTCTTGTGGCCAATGATGCAGCCACGATGCGAGCATTTGAGAGGGGCGGAGGGGAGGGGGGGGGAGGGGCTGCTTACGCTGTTACTATTACGCTACAGTGCTGCTTGCGCTGCTATTCATTTCATGCAGCTTCATAGGGTTAATAGTCCATGGCAGCTGCAAGGATGGACTTTGCCGGACGCCTTGTGTGGAAGGAAATCTACGTATATGACGTCATTAGTGATCGCTTTTCTGCGCCATATTTGCAGAAAAGGCATGTCTCTGAAGCGTTAAGAAGAATATCATAAGAAAGACACTGGCAAGCGCTATGCTGACAACGAAAATGGTACCAATTAACTGAGCATGTTTTGACTTATTTGCGAATGATTTCACAGCTGTGATTTGTCGGCTGGAAAACGTAGTAGCAGCACATCAGCAAAACAGTGCAACTGTACATGTTGATGTTTTGTGCATGAACAAAATGCAAGATATTGACCTTGCACAGAGAATTAGGCAATTATTGGAGTCAATTTGAAGCCAAGTCCTACACAAGCCGAGAGAACAGTGACGGTTGCGACTATTTGTGGGTTTGTTGGTAGAACCACTTTATCGGTGACCTGCGACGGTTATCACCGTGGCCGTGAACGCCTTAGGATAGCATGACTGCATCGCATGGTGTAGGAGAAAAGCTATGCACAACGGAACCACTGACATCAGGAGACATCAGTTAACTAACTTCCGACCACGCCCCGAGCAGTGATTCCGGGATTGTGTGTAAGGCGCACCGCGTGCCTGTTTTGGTCCCGCTCTGTTCGCCCTCATTTGTGCTCGTCTTGGTGCAATGTTGGACTGCTATCAAACATTCTAATCAAGCGGTGCATGGCCTTTCAGACGTCGGAGCACTTCGTCTTCCCAGTGCTTAGGCAGTCTGATTCTGAAGCCTGCGGTCGTTTTAGCGGAGACTACCTCTTCGGGAAAACCACACGAACTGCTTACCACCCTGATGGCGAAGTGATTCTAGGCAAAAGCCCCGACAAATTAAGACCACGAGAAAAGCAACTCGAACGAAGACAATCGCTCCAGAGGCCTCCACAAATCGAGTAGAGCGACATAAACGTGCCAGACATCGAAAAAAATCACGCTTGGCTCCAAAATTCCCACCAGATTTCGAAGAAAACCATGCTGGGGCATCGAAAAATTCAAAAGAGGGACACCGAGAAATCAATTTTGGCTCGGAACAACTCTGGTGCCTCAAACATCGCACAGGAGGTCCCCGAAAGCCACATAGGGCCTCGAAGAAACCTGCAAGGGGCTCCAAAATAATTGTGCTGGTGCCCAACAAATTGAGTCCGATCCCAAACATCACACCAAAGACCCAAATTGTCGCGCCGAATTCCCAAAAATCGGAAGCGAAAAGAGCACGTCGAGGCCCCAAACAATTCAGAAGGGGAGCCTAGCATCACTCCTGGCCCAGGAAATTATTCCGGGATCTCTAGAATCACGTCAGAGGCTCAAATAAACCGCACAAAACGTGCCAAGGCCCCGACAAAAATGTGCAGGGTCCCAAAACATTACACGGATGTCAATAAAAATCCAACTGGAGCCTCGAAAACTTACGCCTGGGCATGGAAAACCGACTCGGACTGAGAAAATTGATACGAGGTCCAACAAATTCTCGTCCGACCCAGAAACCTCGTTTCGAAGCTTGGAGAGTTCGAGGCGGGGTCCCGCAAACCCGCGCCTGGAAGCGAAACATTTCGCCGGGCCTAGAAAAACTGCGACAAAGCCCGCAAAAACTTCGCTTGGAACCCGAAAATTCGGCACGGGTGCCAGCTAAGTAAAACTGGATCTTAAAACTATACTGGGAGACCGAAAACGTACTGGGTCATAAAAACGCACATGGTTTCGCAAAAGGTGTCTGGGCTTCCAAATATGCACCGGTGCCCTAAATAATCATACTAGAAGCCCTGAAAATCCACCGCATTCCTCAAAACTCGCTGGGCCCTAACAACAACCAGTTCGGCTGCTGGTCGCTGCCACTCATTGTCTGGGAGGAACACACAGACGACGACGCACGCGGCACGCGCGAGATTCACGTGTATTTCACGGCACAGCATCACCAACAACTTGCACACTTGTCAGCGAGTGGCCGGCTCATACCGGTTCAAACCGGTTCGTACCAGCTCACGCCAGATGCTCGACCCAACAACGCGACGCAACAACAACAAACGGCGTATCGGCTGGTGGCCAACACCAATCAGTATTAGTGAACAAGGAGGACCCGATATTTACATATAGTTTCAGAGGCTTGATAAGTGTATATACAAATTACGTCGGTTATCGGTCTTTTGGAAAATGTTTGTTTTCACACAGCCTGAGCGCAACTGCGGAGATGCGTGCAGTGCTCGCCAACGCTAGTCGGTCGAGAAATTCATCCAACTCATTGTAGCACGATATCTTACCTTACTTTAGCACCATAGGAGCGTTCAGTATATCGGGTTGTGAGCATGTTTTCCCAGCCTGAGTGTTCTGAAGTGATGCAAACTTCCGATATTTCTGAGGTGCAAAATGGTAACAAACGTCCGTTGAACCGCAATAAATAATAAGTGAACAGCAGCAATCTAATGAGAATGCCCGAAATATTCCGCATTTTGTACAAATATAGCAATCGTAGGCAGATCGTAAGAATGGCATAGCAGAGTTTCAGATGACTACTTGAGGTTCACATGGCAAGACAACCATATCAAAAACTGCTACAAAGCACACCAAGCACTGCTATCGCAAGGATAACGTATCAGCAACGAGAATCACCTACTCAACTACACCTAACCCAGAAGCAGTGGATCGAGCGGTCGGGTTCGCCACCATTTGGCAAACCAGTGGCGGATCTCGGGGAAACTAGGGACATGTAACCACCCATCCACCACCAGATATGCACCTGGCGACCCCTGAGGACGCTCGAGTGCACCCCTCGCAGCTCAACGAGATTTTCAGCCGATAGCGCCGCTCAGAGTAGAAAAGGTGCAATAATCCAAAGAAATAGCGTACCTTTAGAACGAATCCTCCGCGATCAATATTACTAGATCCGCCTCTGCGACAAACGTAACCTGAGGAACATGGAAAACTATGCAATATCGAGAGGCATTGATTCCGTTGTTTATTCAATACGATAATATTTGTTAAATTCGCATCAATGGAGAAGCAAGTGTGTAACTGACATCAATTTAGGTGACGTAGGTGAGACACGACTGGTCACTGAACGGTTGGCTGACAGCTCACCAGATAAGCATCAATTAGTGTGCAGCTGATGTCAATGTAAGTAACATCAGTGAGACGCCGAGTGATTACTGAACCGCTGGCGGAGAGCTCACCAGGTAAGGCACCAATTTGTATGCAGATGACGTCAATGTAACTGACGTAGGTGAGACACCGAGTGATTACTGAACCGCTGGTGGAGAGCTCACCAGGTAAGGCACCAATTTGTATGCAGCTGACGTCAATGTAAGTGACGTAAGTGAGACTTCGGGTGATTACTGAACCGCTGGCGGAGAGCTCACCAGGTAAGGCACCAATTTGTATGCAGCTGACGTCAATGTAAGTGACGTAAGTGAGACTTCGGGTGATTACTGAACCGCTGGCGGGGGGTTCACAAGGTAAGGCACCAATCAGGATCGCTGGACGAGCGCGAGGGGGACAACAGACTGACCATGGGACTGCCCTACTGCACGCCCGGGGTCGGGCAACAGCACGCGACAGGGAACGTGTGCACTCACCGAAACCCCGCTCTGTTGCCCGACCTCGAGCACACGCGTCAACACGCACACGCGACAACACGCACACGCGACAACACGCACACGCGACAACACGCACACGCGACAACACGCACACGCGACAACACGCACACGCGACAACACGCACACGCGACAACACGCACACGCGACAACACGCACACGCGACAACACGCACACGCGACAACACGCAGCACGCGACAACACGCACACGCGACAACACGCACACGCGACAACACGCACACGGGACAACACGCAGCACGCGACAACACGCACACGCGACAACACGCACACGCGACAACACGCACACCCGACAACACGCACACGCGACAACACGCACACCCGACAACACGCACACCCGACAACACGCACACGCGACAACACGCACACGCGACAACACGCACACGCGACAACACGCACACGCGACAACACGCACACGCGACAACACGCACACGCGACAACACGCACACGCGACAACACGCACACGCGACAACACGCACACGCGACAACACGCAGCACGCAACAGCCCATGGTGTCAAATTTTCGCGGAGATGCAGGAATTTCAGAAACAAGTGAAACCTTTGTGGACAATTCGGCCCAGCGCAGTCAGCTGCCATTTGCGTGCGTCGTGCAGGAAGCCAGAGTTTTCACTCTTCGTCTTCCACCATAGGTGTTCCCTTGCTGCGCGGCGACGAAGCGCCACATACACGCCACCGTGGGCACTCACGATCTTCTTCCCCTCCCCTGACCCCACCCATCCCCGATGCTTTATATGTTCATGGGCACTGCCTTTCTGAATGGCCACTTAATTGGAAACACATAGTCAGATACAAGCTGCTGAGCTAGGCCTTATGTCTGTGGCGCGGCATTGGCAGATACAAACTGCTGAACCAAATATGATAACTGTGTCGAGACATTGTCAGATGCAAGCTGCTAAGCTAGATATTATGGCTGATAGGTGCAGCATCACAGCATGTAAGCTTCACTTGTTTCGGAGTTAATTTGACTCTTCTTGTGCTGTCAAAACTAAGTATGAAAACAAGATAGTTCTCTGTGTGCATTCATGCCTAACTTAGCAACGACAATAGATTGCAATTACAATCTTCTGCTTGTTGTGGATCATCCACACTCAGCATGCACAGCGATTCTTGCAGAAGGAACAGGATGACGTATCACCTTGCCGACGTGAAAGCTTCTCCGAGTTTCCGTCAGCGGCAGACACGAGAGGACTAGCTGAGCTGAAAGGTAGCCTAGTCGAGAACGGCAACAAAGCCGGGCTTCTCGCACGATCAAGCCGACACAGATATGGCTGTCACACGCAGGCTGTGTCAACCGGGAAGCCAACAGGGAAGCCAAGACGGAAACCGACAACGAAGCCTGCGGCACACTGCACAAGTCGCGTGAGCGTCACTCGCCTGCTAACTCGACCCGAAATTGGCATCCTAACCACTCATTTCGTCCAACTCATTGATTCGATTTTCACTGAACTTCAACAAAATTAACCGCAACTTAAATAAACAATGCACATGCATTGCTCTGCATGACCGGCAGCACGTACATTTTATGGGCACGTGCTGAGTGACCTGCAGCACGTCCATGCTAATGTGCCTGTCGGACAGTGAACAGCAGACAACGAAGTGGCTTAATGCACAGGGAAATGGCCTGCAACATTGGGCCACAAGTTTTCTGAAACGACCACGAGGCGAGCTACAGCCGCTACCCCGCAATCACCTGGTGTTAATCACCTGGTGTTAATCACCTGGTGTTAATCACCTGGTGTTAATCACCTGGTGTTAATCACCTGGTGTTAATCACCTGGTGTTAATCACCTGGTGTTAATCACCTGGTGTTAATTACCTGGTGTTAATTACCTGTCGTTAATCACCTGGTGTCAATCACCAGCCTCTACCTCGCAATCAAGGCACTGCACTGACAGCCAAGTGCTCAATTTATCGTCGGACAATTATTCACATAGGTACAGAATTTAAATAGGTATTTAGTGCGGAAGTGCGAAACCTGCTGCATTATTATGCAAGCATAATCATAATGTCGTGGTGTAGCATCTGTCTATTCAAGTGCGCTTATGTATTTGGCATTATGCATGGACACTTCAGCATTATGTAGTGTGTATGCTCTGTGTAGTTTTGGTTCCTTGTGAGCTATATTTCGGGCCAGCCTGAATACTTCATTTGAGGTCCGAAACACAAGGACTCATTTGTAGCTTTGTGCGGACGATATTTGTGGGATATTTACTGGCAGGATAATGTTGACTAGACATGGTTCAGTCACAGCCTTCTCTACAAATACACTGCTAGTTGTTCATCTCTGTGTGAACGGCGTAATTATCAGCTCCCTATGCATCTCTCTCTCTCTCTCTCTCTCTCTCTCTCTCTCTCTCTCTCTCTCTCTCTCTCCCTCTCTCTCTCGCTCTCTTTTTTCTTCTCTCTCTCTCTCTCTCTCTCTCTTTCTCTCTCTCTCTCTCTCTCACTCTCTCTCTCTCTCTCTCTCTCTCTCTCTCTCTCTCTCTCTTTCTCTCTCTCTCTCTCTCTATATATATATATATATATATATATATATATATATATATATATATATATATATATATATATATATATGTATATGTAACTAGCTAACAATTTTTACGTTGCAGGTAGGTGAACGGGCGGGCTCGACCGGCCCTACACCCGCTTTGCACTGGATGTTTCCAATTGTCCGCGTGCCTTCCCGCATTAGATTGATTAGGATAAGCACGCTTGCTTTCCAATCGACCGTAATTCGTGATCCAATCTGTCCTAACTCAATTGGCATAGTATCTGTGTCCATTGAATTACAAACGGAATACCTGAATAATTGGTGACTGATGCCAAGATTGCAGAGAGAGAAGAGAGAGAGAGAGAGAGAGGCGACGTTCGATTTCCTCCCTCGGCTGCGCACACAACAAGGCGCACACATGACACGTATGGCGCATATGGCGCACACATGGCGCACATGACGCACACATGGCACGCATGGCGCATATGGCGCACGCATGGCGCACATGGCGCACGCACGGAGCGCACGTGGCGGCATATGTGGTAAACATGGTGCACACATGGCGCGCATAGCTTGCACATGGCGTCACATGCGGTACACATGACGGTACATGTGGTACACATGGCAGTACATGTGGCGCATGGCGCAAGCATGGCGCATGTATTACGGCACATGTGGTACACATGGGGCACACATGGCGGTACATGCGCCACACATGGCAGTACATGTGGCGCATGGCGCACACATGGCACGCACATTGCACGTACACGTCGCACACATGTTACATGGATGGTACACACATGCCACATACATGGCGCACACATGGCATATGCACGGCACACACATGTCACATACATGGCGAACACATGGCACATACATGGCACACACATGGCGATAGTCAGACCTGCACTCGTCGGCTGGACCACCTAATGCAGGGTAACTGTGTCGTCATGACAACTGTGACAAAACACTGGCCACCGTAGTATATTGCTGAGCAGGCACGTCAAGGTCTTGGCCATTTGTATATATTTCGCGGTGAAAGTGAAATTAAGCAAAAATGTCTGACGCCTTCCATGCTTGGTGGTTTTTCCGCGGACATTTTCCTCTATGCAGCAGACAGAAAGTAGCATCGAAGGCAACGCATGTGACATTTCATGGCAGTAGCTATTCTACTGTAATAATTTCACCAGCAAAAGTCTTCTGTAGCGATTTCCGTCTGTATGACTACTGAATTGACGGCTGCTGTGCCATGCTCGGATGACGTCATCTCCGCAGCAGCCGGCGGCAGCGGTGGCCGCGCCTGCTGCCGGTCCGTGTGGCCGGCCAGGTGACGTCACCTTCACTGCAGCCGGCGGCAGCGGTGGCCGCGCCTGCTGCCGGTCCGTGTGGCCGGCCAGGTGACGTCACCTTCACTGCAGCCGGCGGCAGCGGTGGCCGCGCCTGCTGCCGGTCCGTGTGGCCGGCCAGGTGACGTCACCTTCACTGCAGCCGGCGGCAGCGGTGGCCGCGCCTGCTGCCGGTCCGTGTGGCCGGCCAGGTGACGTCACCTTCACTCCAGCCGGCGGCAGCGGTGGCCGCGCCTGCTGCCGGTCCGTGTGGCCGGCCAGGTGACGTCACCTTCACTGCAGCCGGCGGCAGCGGTGGCCGCGCCTGCTGCCGGTCCGTGTGGCCGGCCAGGTGACGTCACCTTCACTGCAGCCAGCGGCAGCGGTGGCCGCGCCTGCTGCCGGTCCGTGTGGCCGGCCAGGTGACGTCACCTTCACTGCAGCCAGCGGCAGCGGTGGCCGCGCCTGCTGCCGGTCCGTGTGGCCGGCCAGGTGACGTCACCTTCACTGCAGCCGGCGGCAGCGGTGGCCGCGCCTGCTGCCGGTCCGTGTGGCCGGCCAGGTGACGTCACCGTCACTGCAGCCGGCGGCAGTAGTAGCCGAGCGTCTTGCACTTCTCGCAGAGCTCCTGCGGGTGCACCTTGGACTGGTCGGACACGTCCAGACCGTCCGGCTTCTCCAGGGGGCGCTGCAACATCAGGCATGATGTGATCTGTTGGGGGCGCTGCAACATCAGGCATGGTGTGATCTGTTGGGGGCGCTGCAACATCAGGCACGGTGTGATCAGTTGGGGACGCTGCAACATCAAGCACTGTGTGATCAGTTGGGGACGCTGCAACATCAAGCACGGTGTGATCTTTTGGTGGCGCTGCAACATCAGGCACGGTGTGACCTGTTGGGGGCGCTGCACATCAGGCACGGTGTGACTTGTTGGGGGGCGCTGCACATCAGGCACGGTGTGATCTGTTAGGGACGCTGCACATCAGGCACGGTGTGATCTATTGGCCGGTTCCATTCCCGCCAAAGGCCTGCTCTTCGGTGGGTTTGCTAGTGCAGCTGCAGCAGCACTGGGATTAGAACAAAAGCAATGCCAATTATTGTTCACACCATCGCGCGGCTGTAAAAGAAGAAAGGGCACCAGAGATGCTTTTTATAGTGCATGGTTATCTTTCTTTCATACTTACGGAAATGAAAACCCACTCGTATGCTTGGTAAATATTCAAGTAATGCTTTTACAACATCAAATCAGTATACCCCAATCATACTTAATATATTGTAACAACAGACGTACTATTTTCTTTCTTAAATCAAGTCTACGCTTTGCCACTAGCACCTGACATTTGCTATTTATGTGGTTTTTTGTTCAGCATTTTGGGTGCTTTGACATTAATCCGCGTACGGTGGTCTATCAACGTTCCAGGTGCAGAGCAGTGTCACAACCCACCGCTGTTTCAGAGCGGACAATAGAAGCGAAACGAAACAAAGGCGAACAACATTCGCACAGGCAAGCAACAGTGAAAAGGTCAAAACTAGCTGAAAATACATCTTGGACGTCTATATTCAAGCTATGCATGTTCTGGAGCAAGTAATAACGCGGATGGAAGTTGCAAGGTCCAAGACAGCGGATGGAAATTGAAAGGTCCGAGACAGCGGATGGAAGTTGCAAGGTCCGAGACAGCAGATAAAAGTTGCAAGGTCGCAAATAGCGGATTGAATTTGCAGCGTCTAAGACAGGGAATGCGCCACGTGCCCATCAAACTGAGCTGTTCCACTGCCCGGGGATAGCTCATAATGCCATTGAACTGAGGCTGAAGAGAAACGAGCAGCAGAGTCACTGACTAATGATGGGATAAAGACTGAAAACTGGCTATGGGACGTGATTCAGGAGTCTGACAATGGATGAATTGCTGACAATGGATGAATTGCATCTGGATGACGAAAATATACGAAGAGGAAAGATAGGAAGGCATCAGGAACAGAAGGAGACATCACGATGAACAAAAAGACGCATTGAAACAATTGATGCATGTCATCAAAGACATGCAGTTCGTTCTGCATTAACTCGGTTTATCTCTGACGTCCAGTAGCTCGCATACATTATTATATTATCATCGGGGAAAATACATCGGCCGCAACGTTGCATCAATAAAACAACGATCGAATCGTTTCCACGGTCCGGGTGTAACTGGGGTGGGGGTGGGGGGCTGAATTTTCCACTCGGCACTGTCAGCGCGTGCCACGCGCTCAGATTTACCCCCAAAATTACATTCACATCATGTGTCGTTTGAAACATGTCACATACCATGTCGCAGCATCAAGGTGTTAGGTGGTACCTAGCTGGTGTAAGTCAACCTGGATACCTACCTGCATGCCTATGATCTGTTGCCTGGGTGGCGGGTCTATATGGGGATGCAAGCACGCTGCTTGGATGCTTTGTTTCTTTCCGAAGTCCGATTATTAGTTGACGACAGGCAGGACACATGCATTCCTGATAGTGTGTAGGATGATCCAGTTAGGTGCTTTCAGTGGTAAATAGACAACAAAATCATTAAACATTTTCCTTTCCTTTCCTGTCCCGATGAATGACCACGAGCGTACAAATATTGTAAGTAGTAGGAGGGACCGTGATTGGGATTGTGATGGGATTGAGCATGTCAAATATCCACAAGAATAGTACTAGTTTATGCTTAATAACAGGTCTATTGTTTTCTAAGCTAACAAATTACATAGCAAAGGATATGAATCGATTTCAATATCTCACTGCATGATATGTTTACTAGTACTTATAATTGGCTGAGATATGACCAAATAGCAAAGTAAAAACGAGACCCTGGATGACGTGACCTCTATGTGACCTGGACATTGAGATGCGTTCCATTCTCAGCTGGTAGTGAACATTGTTTTAATGGCATCGTGATGAATTTGATGTTGAGGATGCGTGTGAAGGAGCTGCGAATGTACCACAATGGACTCCGAGTGTCACTTATGAAGCATCGAGCGTGCCCTGAAAAAAAACATTTGCTCCTGCTGGATTTGAACCCTCAGCTAGGAAGGAACAGAGCTCATATAATTTGCCACCGGGCAGTAACGGTTTGTATTCATCGTATTTGGCTGACCGACACACTTCTGCGTCCTTTATTTCATGTATGCATATTTATAGTTCAATCGTTAACGGTATCTGAGATACCGCCTAAAATATCAAATGTTGCTTCGTTCAAAGCTTTTTGTCACCGTATCCAGGTGTCAATGCTGCCAGATCGCGTATGTGACCTGTCGATGTTTGTGAACACCATGGAGCCTTAAATTGAATGGGCTCTCCAATGCCTCTTGAATTCCTGGCACGCTTAGTTCCGAAGATCGTGGAATGAGCTCGACCCCCTTCGTGAACGGTGTTGCCCCCACACGCTCGTAATGTGAAAGTTAACATCAGCGCCTACACTACCCGAGTTGAAATGGGTAGAGCATGCCTCTGCCTCCAACGTTCACTGTATTTATGTATTTGTATATGAATAGTCCCACACAAATTTTAACTTTCCGAAACCAAAATACCGCGATTATGAAATTCAGTCAGGCTTGGATTTTGGGACTTGTTTTTGTCTGATTCTCCCGTGCCCTCACAACGTTTTCTACGCATTTACACCCGTGACATGCACGTAAGTAATGCTATTCTCAACAACAACAACAAAAATTGGTTTACTATGTTCGGTTCGTGTTGTATCTTCGGAGTCACTGGTCAAGCGAAAAGACTTGGGAGGAAGGGAGGAAGGGAGGAAGGGAGGAAGCGGAAGGGAGGAAAACAGCAGCGCTGTACTGCACTGGCCATCAAAGGCCGTGGTAGAGGCCATCAAAGGCCTGCACTGGCCATCAAAGGCCGTGGTGGAGCCGGGAACGTCGTTAACGGGCCGAGAAACATGTCTTCCTGTCCGCTAACGGTTACATCCGATCGTTAAAAGCAAGGCATCAATAATCGAAATGTGGCGTGCTGATTTTAATGCCTGTCTTGCCTAACCAGACGTGCAATGTTTCATGTGCATGGAGCATAGTCACGAACTTGCAATGCATAACAGCAACAAGTAGTGAGCCTAGCCCTGATTTGAATGCATGGATGTGCAAGTGAATTAACACTATGTGAATGGCGATAGCATGACTGTTTTTCTAGTCGTCCGCAGATTGTTGACACCTGAAACGAAGACTTTGCGGAAATTGGCACCTTGCGATACTGTTACTGACTCTTGTTGGAAGAACTTGTCAAGGTACCTTTACCTTGCAACTTTATCCAATAAAATATTGCGTTATTTTAATTGGTGTAGGGCCAGAAGGCAGGTCTAGCAGCCTCCAGGACGAAAACAAATAGTTGTCATCACCCATATCGTGGTAATGCTATTGAAGGATACCTAGGATTTTAAACTCAGCATCGCGATGCATGGGACTATTGCGAAACGGCTTTGCCTTAGCACGAAGGCGTTCTTTATTCTCCGGTATACGTCTGATGATAGTTTTGGTTTCGTCTCAGGATGCAAACCCTGTAGGAATCACATGCGGAAACATAAACAAGACAGTCAATTACAAGCATATTGAGTGAAAGTGTGGACGGGTGTTTTGCGAACACCCGACCACTACCCTCCCAACAACCGACCACTACCCTGCCAACACCCGACCACTACCCTGCCAACACCCGACCACTACCCTCCCAACAACCGACCACTACCCTCCCAACAACCGACCACTACCCTGCCAACACCCGACCACTACCCTGCCCACACCCGACCACTACCCTGCCAACACCCGACCACTACCCTCCCAACAACCGACCACTACCCTGCCAACACCCGACCACTACCCTGCCAACACCCGACCACTACCCTGCCAACACTCGACCACTACCCTCCCAACAACCGACCACTACCCTCCACACCCCCACTACCCCCCGACCACTACCCTGCCAACACCCGACCACTACCCTCCCAACAACCGACCACTACCCTGCCAACACCCGACCACTACCCTGCCAACACCCGACCACTACCCTGCCAACACTTGACTACTACCCAGCCAGAATCTGACATTGAAACTGTGAAAAGCTACATCCTCACCCCTTGTCTGAGGCCATCTGCACGAATGACGTCACCACGGCGTCAGCGAATGTCGTCGCACTGACCTGTTTGTGTGGATAGACGAAGATGCGGCACTTTTTGCACATCTGCGCCATGTTGGACCAGCTGTTGCCCGACATCCACTTACGCTTGCACTTGCTGCACTTGTACTCGCCGAAGCAGCGCTTCTTGCCCTGGTAGGGCGTCATGCCTTCTCCCCGCGGTCGGGCCTGGTGACAGAGGTCGGAGGTCAGAGGTTACTGTCAGTAGGCGTTCTGCCGACAGAGTGTTCTACCTTGAAAGGCAAGAAGGGGACCGGCGTCGTACCTAAAATGCTGGGGCGCATTTTCTACTCGGAGGGGCACCTTTGGCACCTTCGATAAGTCAAAAGGAGGGGGGGGGGGGGGGATGCCTCTTTAAGTCAGCGAGGCGCTGCATCTCCATGGGGGAGGAGGGGAGATCCCCCAGTCCTCCTTCCCTGAATCAGCCAGTGTTTCATGCATGCTGTTTGCAATGTCCGCGTCCATTGCAATACAGGAAAATCAGTAAAAAGCATACACAAACTGTCTGGTAAATCCGTCTGGTATATCCGTCTGGCATTTTCGTCTGGTATATCCATCTGGTGTATCCATCTGGTATATCCGTCTGGTATATCCGTCGGAGACAGTCTGGTATGTCCGTCTGTGCCATCCAGCATTGTTGGTGGCGAGCTAAAGGTCAAGTGTTCGAGTGAGGCTAGTGCGGCTGCAGCTGACCTCTGGACAGTCCTTGATGTAGTGGCAGCTGACCTCTATACAGTCCTTGGTGTAGTGACAGCTGACCTCCGGACAGTCCTTGATGTAGTGGAATCTCACCTCTGGACAGTCCTTGATGTAGTGGCAGCTCACCTCTGGACAGTCCTTGATGTAGTGGCAGCTCACCTCTGGACAGTCCTTGATGCATTGGCAGCTCACCTCTGGACAGTCCTTGATGCAGTGACAGCTCACCTCTAGACAGTCCTTGATGTAGTGGCAGCTCACCTCTGGACAGTCCTTGATGCAGTGACAGCTCACCTCTGGACAGTCCTTGATGCAGTGGCAGCTCACCTCTGGACAGTCCTTGGTGTAGTGGCAGCTCACCTCTGGACAGTCCTTGATGCAGTGACAGCTCTGGACAGTCCTTGATGTAGTGGCAGCTCACCTCTGGACAGTCCTTGATGCAGTGGCAGCTCACCTCAGGACAGTCCTTGATGTAGTGGCAGCTCACCTCTAGACAGTCCTTGATGTAGTGGCATATCACCACTGGACAGTCCTTGATGTAGTGGCAGCTCACCTCTAGACAGTCCTTGATGCAGTGGCAGCTCACCTCTGGACAGTCCTTGATGTAGTGGCAGCTCACCTCTGGACAGTCCTTGATGTGGAGGCAGCTCACCTCTGGACAGTCCTTGATGCAGTGGCAGCTCACCTCTGGACAGTCCTTGATGCATTGGCAGCTCACCTCTGGACAGTCCTTGATGCAGTGACAGCTCACCTCTGGACAGTCCTTGATGCAGTGGCAGCTCACCTCTGGACAGTCCTTGATGTAGTGGCAGCTCACCTCTGGACAGTCCTTGATGTGCAGGCAGCTTACCTCTGGACAGTCCTTGATGTGGAGGCAGCTCAACTCTGGACAGTCCTTGATGCAGTGGCAGCTCACCTCTGGACAGTCCTTGATGTGAAGGCAACTCACCTCTGGACAGTCCTTGATGTAGTGACAGCTCACCTCTGGACAGTCCTAGATGTAGTTACAGCTCACCTCTGGACAGTCCTTGATGTGGAGGCAGCTTACCTCTGGATAGTCCTTGATGTGGAGGTAGCTCACCTCTGGAGAGTCCTTGATGCAGTGGCAGCTCACCTCGGGACAGTTCTTGATGTAGTGACAGCTCTGGACAGTCCTTGATGCAGTGACAGCTGACCTCTGGACAGTCCTTGATTTAGTGGCAGCTGACCTCTGGACAGTCCTTGATGCAGTGACAGCTCACCTTTGGACAGTCCTTGATGTGGAGGCAGCTTACCTCTGGACAGTCCTTGCTGTGGAGGTAGGAGGATGTGGAGGCAATCGCAATGACCTGAGCGAGGTCACGTGCGATACTGGCGAGCGGCCAGTTGCCGGGCGTCTCTGCGCAGGCGCATGACAATGCTCGGTGCGTGACCGCATGTGTTGTCAGAGCACGAGTTCCTACAGACAGTCCTTGATGTAGTGGCAACTCACCTCTGGACAGTCCTTGATGGAATAGCAGCTCAGCTCTGGACAGTCCTTGATGTAGTGGCGGCTCACCTCTAGACAGTCCTTGATGTAGTTTCAGCTCACCTCTGGACAGTCCTTGATGTAGTGGCCTTTCTGGAAGCACAGGTGGCACAGGTACGTGTCGGGTGGTAGGCGGGGCTTCCTCTCCAAACCCAGCGTCAGGTCACCGAACTGGTCGGCCAGCTCGCCTGCGGTAGGCCAGGTCAGGTCATGCGTGAGCCAGAGCACGTAACGGAAACAAACTTCGCACAGGTCAGGCAGGCAAATTACACACAAGTCAGTTCGTGGGGCACCTTCAAGGCCAACGTCAGCTAAGCTCATACGCGTCTGCTAAGAAATATTCGCATAGATCAGGCAACGTCACACTCACTAATGCTGTCCACGACTGTGAAGTCACATTTGCCGATGATGTTGGAGGCTGTGACGTCACACTCACTAATGCTGTCCACGACTGTGAAGTCACATTTGCCGATGATGTTGGAGGCTGTGACATTGCATACACACTGGTTGGTGGCTTTGCCGTCACACATACTGATCCTGTTCAAGATTCTGACATCGCACTCACTGGTGCTGTTGAAGGGTATGACGTCACACACCCTGATGTTGATGAATATTCTGACGTCGCACTCACTGGTGCTGTTGAAGGTATGACGTCACACGCTCTGATGTTGATGAATGCTCTGGCGTCGCACTCACTAATGATATTAAAGGGTATGACGTCACACGCTCTGATGTTGATGAATACTCTGGCGTCGCACTCATTGGTGCTGTTCAAGGTATGACGTCACACGCCCTGATGTTGATGAATACTCTGACGTCGCACTCACTGATGCTGTTGGAGACGCTGCCGCTGGCCAGTGAGTCGTCCTGCTGCCTGCCGCCCGCGGTGAAGTACCCGTACGGCATCGACGGCACCATGTATGACGTCATTCCGCCGCATGACGTCATGCCGCCACATGACGTCATGTGACCCCAGAACGGCTGCAGCAGCTTCGCCTGTCGATTGAGTGGCCGTGGTTATAGTGGCAGCTGATGCGTGACTGGTGAGGGTAAGCGACATTTATGTTCTTCGTGACATTGAAATATACTTCAAATGCCTTTCTGGAAGGAAGTATTTGAACGTAACCAAAGTTTTGAAACCGAAGTAAGTGGCAAGTGGAATATGAGCGATGTTCGTGTATGGGCGTGGCGTTGTTGATCAGTTTAAAAACGTAAGCGTGATGATAATATCATTAGCAACTATTAGCAACCCAGGTGGCATTAATCCACAGCGTCGAAAATTTCGACTCCTCGCACACATCCCAAAATACCCAAATTAATGGTCATGCTCGATGGGCGCGTGCGGTCCGTGTAGCGCATCCTGCGGGTAGGCATTCCGCCGCGGTCGGCATCACTAAGGCCGACCGTCCGGTGGGATCTGAGTGCGTCTGGCAGCTGCCAAACCACGCTGCCAAATCGTGCTGCCAAATCGCTCCGACGCGCCCGGCCAGCGCACCTTCTGTCCGGCGGCAGAATGAGGCACAGCGAGTACGTCGAGTCTGCACTCGATGCCAGGCAGAGGCACGTGTGAAGGGATTACCGCCCTCCCCCTGCCACCATGCTCACACACTTCATGCACACCTGCCCGATGGCCGAATGCTAACGTGCGGGCTCGTTACAATTCAGAATTCAAGTCTCAAACTGGTGCATTTGCTGAATTGCAAAGGATTTCCGGCGCCAATTCTGGCCAGCAAAGAACATGTCCGCCAGAATATCATATCCAGAATATCATATCCAGCTTCCCTGGAGTATGTACGATATGTTCCGTCATGAAATATTTGACCAGGCTGAATATATACATATGTGTGGATGGATGAATATATACATATGTGTGGATGGATGAATATATACATATGTGTGGATGGATGAATATATACATATGTGTGGATGGATGAATATATACATATGTGTGGATGGATGAATATATACATATGTGTGAATGGATCAAATCGCTTTGCACAGCTACACTCTTCTTCCAACCAGAGCACAGGTAGGCATCCGATACAACTAGTGTATTTTTAAATTGCCGTAGATATTCTGAACAAAAAACACATCACGGAAAGTCGGAATACGTTAGCGGCTATGTTGAAACTGATTATTAGCATCTTTTTCTGCGTTAGCCGAATATGTAACATTTCGGTGGCGAACGACGGCATAAGAACAACGTACAGGACCGAATGTCAGGTGTCAGGTGTAACGTGTCAGGTGTCATGTGTCATGTGTCATGTGTCATGTGTCATGTGTCATGTGCCATGTGTCATGTGTCATGTGCCATGTGCCATGTATCATGTGTCATGTGGCATGTATCATGTGGCAGGTATCATGTGTCATGTGTCATTTGTCATTTGTCATTTGTCATTTGTCATTTGTCATTTGTCATTTGTCATTTGTCATTTGTCATGTGTCATGTGTCATGTGTCATGTGTCATGTGTCATGTGTCATGTGTCATGTGTCATGTGTCATGTGTCATGTGTCATGTGTCATGTGTCATGTGTCATGTGTCATGTGTCATGTGTCATGTGTCATGTGTCATGTGTCATGTGTCATGTGTCATGTGTCATGTGTCATGTGTCATGTGTCATGTGTCATGTGTCATGTGTCATGTGTCATGTGTCATGTGTCATGTGTCATGTGTCATGTGTCATGTGTCATGTGTCACGTGTCACGTGTCACGTGTCACGTGTCACGTGTCACGTGTCACGTGTCACGTGTCACGTGTCACGTGTCACGTGTCATTTGTCATTTGTCATTTGTCATTTGTCATTTGTCATTTGTCATTTGTCATTTGTCATTTGTCATGTGTCATGTGTCATGTGTCATGTGGCATGTGGCATGTGTCATTTGTCATTTGTCATGTGTCATGTGTCATGTGTCATGTGTCATGTGTCATGTGTCATGTGTCATGTGTCATGTGTCATGTGTCATGTGTCATGTGTCATGTGTCATGTGTAATTTGTAATTTGTCATTTGTCATTTGTCATGTGTCATGTGTCATGTGTCATGTGTCATGTGTCACGTGTCACGTGTCACGTGTCACGTGTCACGTGTCACGTGTCACGTGTCATGTGTCACGTGTCATTTGTCACGTGTCACGTGTCATGTGTCATGTGTCATTTGTCATGTGTCATTTGTCACGTGTCATTTGTCACGTGTAATTTGTCACGTGTAATTTGTCACGTGTAATTTGTCACGTGTAATTTGTCACGTGTCATTTGTCACGTGTCATTTGTCACGTGTCATGTGTCACGTGTCATTTGTCACGTGTCATTTGTCACGTGCCATTTGTCACGTGTCATTTGTCACGTGTCATTTGTCACGTGTCATTTGTCACGTGTCATTTGTCACGTGTCATTTGTCACGTGCCATTTGTCACGTGTCATTTGTCACGTGTCATTTGTCACGTGTCATTTGTCACGTGTCATTTGTCACGTGTCATTTGTCACGTGTCATTTGTCACGTGTCATTTGTCACGTGTCATTTGTCACGTGTCATTTGTCACGTGTCATGTGTCACGTGTCATGTGTCACGTGCCATTTGTCACGTGTCATTTGTCACGTGTCATTTGTCACGTGTCATTTGTCACGTGTCATTTGTCACGTGTCATTTGTCACGTGTCATTTGTCACGTGTCATTTGTCACGTGTCATTTGGCACGTGCCATTTGGCACGTGTCATTTGTCACGTGTCATTTGTCACGTGTCATTTGTCACGTGTCATTTGTCACGTGTCATTTGTCACGTGTCATTTGTCACGTGTCATTTGTCACGTGTCATTTGTCACGTGTCATTTGTCACGTGTCATGTGTCACGTGTCATGTGTCACGTGTCATGTGTCACGTGTCATTTGTCACGTGTCATTTGTCACGTGTCATTTGTCACGTGTCATTTGTCACGTGTCATTTGTCACGTGTCATTTGTCACGTGTCATGTGTCACGTGTCATGTGTCACGTGTCATGTGTCATGTGTCATGTGTCATGTGTCATGTGTCATGTGTCATGTGCCATGTGTCATGTGCCATGTGCCATGTGTCATGTGCCATGTGTCATGTGCCATGTGGCATGTGTCATGTGTCATGTGTCAGGTGTCATGTGTCAGGTGTCATGTGTCAGGTGTCAGGTGGCAGGTGTCAGGTGGCAGGTGTCAGGTGGCAGGTGTCAGGTGGCAGGTGTCAGGGGTCAGGTGTCAGGGGTCATGTGGCAGGGGTCATGTGGCAGGGGTTATGTGTCAGGTGTCAGGAGTCATGTGGCATGTGTCAGGTGTCAGGTGGCATGTATCAGGTGTCAGCTGTCATGTGTCAGGTGCCAGGTGTCAGGTGGCAGGTGTCATGTCTCCCTTCCTGAAATACAATTCATCAAGCACGAATTTGCGGAATTGCACCACATCAAACAATTTAATTTGTTCATTAAATCGGTTTATTGGGTGTCACCCTCCCCGTCAGAAAATCCTGGCTGCACCACCGCTCAGGTCAGATAACTGTTTGACATGTGATGTCTCATGTGAGCTGGGCAACACACTTTGTTCTTTGCTGTTTGTATGCATTGTATGTTCGGTACACATATAGTATGCAATGCTATATGCCTCCATGCATATCAAGTGAAAACGGTATATGTTGTTATTACAATCACTGGAGTTTTTTTTGGTGTACTATATCGCATGTCCCAGAGCTGTTGAACGGCTTTTTTTTTATTCGAACAGGCCCACTGGTATCCGGGCTATGCATTTTTGACAAGGCTGGCCTGATACAACCTTGACCTTCCTGCCCGTTCCCTTCACCTTATCAGGTGACATTTGCAAAGCTGCTCTCATAGCAGATACCTGTAGCACATGTAAATAACAGATGCCAACTGGATGATCTGGCTTTCCATTACAAGCCAGGAGAGTGTCTCCAACTGCTCATTCACCACCAGGGTCATCAATTTGACCTTGACCTTACATGGCGCGTGAACAAACAACGGCCTTTGCTAACGTGTCTGATATTTGAAATGACGGCTAGGTACTCCTACTTCACGTCTAGATGGCTTAAATAGGAGAAGTAATAGTCGACGTTTCAGCTGTCATCTGGACTGTATTTGACCTTGACCTGCGACATGGTGTGGCATACTTGACATCGGGTACCTCCCGATGCAGCTTGCATGATCAGTATGCAATGATTACAACGAAATACACTTTTGAAACCAATAAGTTGCAGAAAGGGCCACGCATTCCAATACCACAAGCTTAAAGCTTTGACCTTGATCTGTGTCCTAAACAAGGACGTAAAACATCATTTCTTAACTGCTCTATGATCGCACTCCACGGCGCTATCGATTGCTGTTCGAATTAGGAAAATCTGCCCAGCCGTCCTTGAGATTGGCACGGGAGGTGCAATATTCGCCACTCCCGGTCAATGGTGTGGCTGAGGAGCCCGGCCAATGCCAGCTTAACGTGGGATTTGATGGGGTTGGCCCCACCAACCAACATGGCAACACTCACTGTCTGCATGCATTGGGCCGCACCAATAATTTTGAAATTTCTCCCGTGGCTACAGCCGTTCGTAACCTTTCTCTTACCCCTGGCATCACTGATATCACTGATATCACTGCGTATTCGATCTACCACTCCAATATTTACACAACTTCACAAGATTATCACCCACGTAAAACGTCTAGAATACCACTAGTGCCCGTAATCTAGTATGTACGAGAACACGGACGGGACTTAATCTGAATCAGTCTCCATGCACTTCGCATGAACGTTAACGGTTTTAAGTTGTTTATCTCTCTATTACAACAACGAGCTGAGCAATTCGCTCCTGGACGATGTAAAGGCTGATTTGGTCCCTGTGACATCTGGGGAAATGCTGGGCGGATTGTTTTGAGCAAAACAAAGGTGGTAACCGATTCATCATGCATCTACATCGTGGTGTAAAAATTGAAAATGTTCGCAATAGCGTACACAGGGTGGCCAAAAACAGAGTAGTGGAGGGCTATGCTTTGTATGGTACATACGCCGATTCTGATATTATTTTCGTGTAGTAACGCCAAGTCAAAAATGTCCATTGCCCTATATCGGCTCTTAACAAATGTATAAGGTTGAATTAATAAAACATACTTGCTTGTCCATTAATTTATTGTCAGAATAAATCGTTTACCTTCCTATCAGTCTGTAATAATTAAAAACGCTTCGTATTCGCCTGACTTGAGAACGCCTCTGTCACACCTTTTATAATTTTATAAGGATGTTGGAGATTCAATATGTGTTCAACGTTCACGATGCACCAATAACTATGGCCAGTTAGCGATAAATAGCTGTCAAAGTTTGTGCAGCCAGAAGACAGCCCTCAAGTGCGGAAAAGAGCTAAAATTGGCTGTTAGTGCCTACCACAAACCTGTACTAGATCAGCCCTGATCAATATATATAAATCTGAAATGTCAACACAATGTGAGGAAACGTACGTTGGAGAACGCCACCAGATCCAACAAGTGCGCTCCCAGGGCATCAGAAATGATAGGTGAAACACTGCGGAGGGTGGTGGGCCGATTCAGCCACTCCGTGCCACAATGAAGGAATGCAAATACACTTCGAATGAATAGTTCATAAAAAAATAAGTGATGCAACTAAAATGTTTCCCGAAAGATTATCGTCCACAAGAGGGAAGATGGATAAACTCTGGCAGCTTCCCCTTATCATGGAAGTCCATTGTATGGGTCGAATTATACCAATGGGAGGAACCGGCAACTTTATTAATACTATAAGTGCATTTTCCACCATGCATTGTGTTCCGCTTTGTGAAGTTAAACACGCAGACCAGCAGTCCATTCCACATTACCGAGGTAGCACATTAACCGAGCAGTAAATTAACCGAACAGTATGGACATGACACTTTACTTTACTGGGACAATAAAACCCATGCTTGGTAGCATAGCTGTGCCGTGGAGTTCCATAGGGAAGAGGAGGGGGAGGGGAGTGTGTAGCGTCAGAGGAGACGGTTTTTGTACAACTTTTTATTCACGCAACGCCATAAGGGCAATTATAAATCTCACAAAACTTGGAGAAGCGAGCCTGCCCAGTCTTCTGCCGCGGCGACGACCCTGCTTGGTAGACAGTCGTCTTTCAACATTTATTCAATGCAAGAATGGGGTTACAACTCTTAAGTACAAGTTACCGAACATTTGTCGCAGCTCCGAACAGGGAATGGACGACTGGAGCCCCTCAAGACGTGCACCTTACCAGAGCATGCTGCGGATTCGATATCTGTTTGGTACGGATAACGGAGTGGATTGGATTTAGTTTGTACAGTATAAATGGATACGGATTGGAGAACAGATTGGCTGTTCAACTTCTCCGTGGAAAATAAAATTGAAGAAAATAATCACATTTCCTCTGTTACCCATCCACAACCTTACACCATAACATGCTGGAATTAGCTGATGCTGATAGTTTTTTAACTGTCTGAAAAATATACAATGCCACTAATCAGCAGCTATATTGCCATACTTGTTTTCACACGTCAATCAGGCAGTCAAATTAACGCCAATCACATGTAAAAGTAGCTTGATCTATATTCATTCAATTGCTCTATTAACTTCCAGCCATCATCAAAGTTGTATGCAATCCAGATTATTGCAATCACATTGTTAGTAATGAGCTCTTGGATATACCAGGGGAGGCGGAAAGTATCGCGAGAATGAGAGGGGGAGGGGACGCCTCTTTTTTCGGTTGCGTTGGCGACAATTTGTTTTCACTCATGGAACTTTTGTTCCGACGCATGGTCAGCTGGGAATGGCGCTGCCCGGTTGGAAAGTGACAGCACAGATTTCGGATTGGGGCGCGAAGGGCTTAGGTTCATTTTGCCGTGCAAGGTCTCAGGGGTACTATGATATTTCCGAAATCCGATGGCTTTCTGCGTAAAGGAAGGCCGAATTCTGCGTAAAGGAAGGCCGAATTTCGGCTGCTTGCAACATTCTCTTCTGCGACATTCTCTTCTTCTTCTCCAACATTCTCTTCTGCGACATTCTCTTCTTCTTCTCCAACATTCTCTTCTGCGACACCTCTTCTCCAACATTCTCTTCTGCACATTCTCTTCTTCTTCTCCAACATTCTCTTCCGCGACATCCTTCTTCTCCTCAACATCTCTTCTGCACATTCTCTTCTTCGCCAACATTCTCTTCTGCGACATTCTCTTCTTCGTCAACATTCTCTTCTGCGACATTCTCTTCTTCTTCTCCAACATTCTCTTCTGCGACAAATTTTCCGCATGCTTTTTCGTCAGCAACAAATTCCAGCATTTATCGACATCTAGCTGTACTTCCGGGAGTTAGGCAATGTGCTTGTGGCTTCTGACAAGTATCTTGTCTATACAGTATAAATGATCAATGCACAGGGCTGGAAGAAGCCAACTCACTTCACACTAGCGATCAGGCTGGAAATGGTCGAGCGCCTGACCACGGTCTCAGACAAGCTAACGCTACGGCAGGGTTTAAGTTGTCGCGATGTCCCGGCCAGCTTGTAATGGGACAATTTGGAGGAAAAAACCTAATTCGGCAATATCCACGTATTCCACTGCCCTACGTTACATATACGGTATACCTACGTTATGTACAAAATGGTAAAAATTATGACTGTATCCGCTGTCTACATAATTCTTTGTTTGGCTAAATGTTTGCATTAATCCGCGCAAGACCACAAAACAAGGCGACAGGGTGGAGTGGGGTGAGTTGGAACCGCACTCCATAGATAATTTGCAGAATTAATACAAATCGGATTGTGCGAACGCGCCGCAGTTTATTGTAGCTTATGGGACGTTGCGCGCTGGGGTGTCAGCCGCAAGGGGAGCCGGACCACAACACAGGCAATGGAGACCGCACGCGCGAAGGGCGCGGACATTATGTGTTATGATGTGGTGAAAATCCCGAAGGTTCGTTGTTCTAGTGCATTCGTTTGGGTAGAAGAGTATTGGCGCTCTCCCTTGGCGGTGCCTCTGATTGCGCGTCTTTCGAGATACAATTTTTGTTTTGGCTATTGCAGCGTTCTGGTTGCAGCCGTTTTTTAAGGAACTTTGCAAGTTTATACCGAACATTCTGGGCCCGCGCGTGAGGTGCCGTAGGTAAGTTCGCGTTTTTTTCAACCAGCATATCACACAAATGGCTGGATAAAATGCAACGAACTTATGCGCAGATCTGTGGACATTCATAGCAGAACTTTTGGCATGAATTTTGTTCCCAGGTCAGGTCAAGTCACTAACCTGAGACAATTATTTGTGAACATATTCCGGCAGATTTCCGCACATTCCGTACTTTTCAAGTTCCGGCCCAAATAGATGGCGAACAATGCATGATACGCTTATAAAATGCACATTGCCGTATCAAACATTCAATCGATGTCCAACGATGGATCGTATGATCCTATAGCATTATATAGCACCCCATAGCGTCCTGTAGCATAGCATAGCAAGCAACGAAGGGTCAATATTGGGTTCGGGATTTTGGGACCCAAAGCAATTTACGGCCATGTGGTATAAACATGACCGCCAAATCGCAAATCATCACACACCAGGACTCTAAAACCAGCCTCGACCCACATTGACCCATGTGCCTGTGTTGACCTATGGTCAGTACAGGTCAAAGGTTAGTTCACCAAAAGGGTCCAAGCTGTTTGACAGGTTAGCTGTGGGTGCTGAATTATAATTTCGTTTTGAATCGAACAGCATTCATTGTTACCCTCTAGTACTCAACATTATACCTTTGGGACCCACAAATCAACACCACATGTTGACTTGACCTGATCTGCACAGGAGCACGTTGATGCTATTGGATCATATTACCTCTCAATGACCTCAAATTGATTGAAAAACGCGGTGATAATTATTAATAAGGTTGTCCTGCATAGTTTACAACCTATTTGGTTCAAACTGCAAAAATGCAAAATCTGCCGAAATCAGCTGGAAGAGTTTCCCGAAGAGTCGTCACAGGTCAATAACCTGACCTGGCAGGACGACACGTCTGATACCGAACGTTCCGCAATGAACGTTTGAAACGTTCCGCAATGAACCCCTGTAGGTGTGCGCACAATTTGGCACCGCTAGCCCCCCCCTCTCCCTTCACGTGCCATTTGCGATAAGCTGGTGGAAAATCTTGAAGTCCTGCGCCGGTCAGCCATCGCCAGTGAACGACATTTCGCCACGTCGGCGAGAACAGAGCGGTGTCACCCCTGGTCTAAAGCATTTCCAAGTGGACCTAGCGAGCCACACCCAACGACAGCCGGCGTCGTGTGGAACTAGCGAGCCACACCCAACGACAGCCGGCGTCGTGTGCCGAGCCACACCCAACGACAGCCGGCGTCGTGTGCCGAGCCACACCCAACGACAGCCGGCGTCGTGTGCCGAGCCACACCCAACGACAGCCGGCGTCGTGTGCCGAGCCACACCCAACGACAGCCGGCGTCGTGTGCCGAGCCACACCCAACGACAGCCGGCGTCGTGTGCCGAGCCACACCCAACGACAGCCGGCGTCGTGTGCCGAGCCACACCCAACGACAGCCGGCGTCGTGTGCCGAGCCACACCCAACGACAGCCGGCGTCGTGTGCCGAGCCACACCCAACGACAGCCGGCGTCGTGTGCCGAGCGTGTCATCAGCTCGCGATTAACCCGTTAAAGTCACCCGGCAACCATGGTTACCAGCGCACTAAATATCATCTAGGTCACGTCTGGCCGGCCATGGCGCGATGATTTGTTCTCCCACGCCGAGCTCAAGGTCGTCTCGGCCACGTGACACCCATTCTGCACGTGTCTCGAAAACGTCCCGGTAGCTCTGTTCGTTGGAGCGCTGGCCTGTATTCGTCTCCTCTGTCCTGGCAGGACAGGTTCGAGTCGCTTCACACGCTCGCATTTAGCCCCCGACTGGGAGGGTCAGTTGGCAGCTGGTCCGATAAGGCCCGGGGCGAGCTACCAGGGCGGCTGTGTCGGTGCACTGGCGGCACGTTAAGCTCTCGGTCAAAATTCTGCCTTTGAACTGGAATTCATGGATCGGGTGGTGGGGCCAGGATACACGCAACAAGTTCTGATTAGCAGTAGGACTCTGGTCCATAAAGCCACCCAGCAAGAATTCGGACCAATTTTTTAACGTCCCCATGGTGTAGGATTTCCTCCTTGGCTGCGGGACGCACCCGTGGGAGGTGGATCAACGCTTTGTGGGAAAGAGATGTGTCATACACATTATCCGAATTCCGTCGCTGTTTCTGGTTCTAACTTGTTGACAATGTTCATATATTGGTATCCATGACGCTGCTTACGTATATCTGTACCTGATATAGTCAGTAAGTGAGAAATGATTCGCGGTGAGGACTATAGTTGCTGTTCGGCTCTTCCGTTATCAAAATTATGAACACTTGACACATTTTGCAGAACCGTAATCATACCCGTCAGGAGCTTCGATATTTGAACGGCACATGCTCCCAACTTTTCTTTCTTTCAAATCCATCAGCATACATACAAATCGAAAATGGTGTGGTACCACAGTTCTTCGTGCACTGGTTCAAAATATGCCACACCGGCAAATGCAAGCTCCGCTGTTGTAGCTATAACTGATATTTGCTTCAAACTTATTTTACAATGTCACAGCTCCGATTTACGGTAATATGTATGGTTACTGGCTATGCCTATGGATTAGCTCCACAACGGTGGGAGTCATCAGTAAAATGAGTTTTGACGTGATCCTTTATTCCATATTCCATATTCCATATTCCATATATTGTATTGACGACTGGCGATGGAACGTCATCCAATAAAATGGTTCCTTTTTATCTACCAGATCTTGCCACATCTCCATCGGAGAAAAAAGGATAGGTCGCAGGCATGACACGCACAAGCTCACCTTTGTAAACATGTCAAATCGTAAAGATATATCACCCCCCCCCTCCCGGTCATTTTTTGATGAAGATATGTATTTCCAAAAACTGTGTCCAAGGTCTTGTGCGTTGGCTCAGATGTTGTCACGGCCTTGTCCAGCCCTGACTGCATTTTCTTTTCCAGCCTAATTGTGAGCCGCATGTTTGTGCGCGTGACGGGTCGGCTGGGGAAGGTGCTCACACCACCGGAGAAAAGCACACAGTGGTCATCCAGCCTCCGGCGGAATTACCAGGTACTGAAACGCATACAGATTCGGACGCGAGTGATGAGGGTCTGCTGCGAACCCGGATCATCTACCCCGAAGACTACCAAGAGGACTATCCGGATCCCCGAGGACTACCGGCCCTAACCGCCGAGCTGCTCACATCAGGGAATGACACTGACGAAGAAGTTTCTCAACATGCTGATGCTGTTTCCCAAGATGCTGTAGCTTCACCGTCGCTGACAACACACGCCGGGACGTCAGCCGAGACTGCCAGGCAGTCGACACCGAAGGAGCGCCCAAAACCGCTGCCAAAAAATTGACGAGAAGCGCACCAGGCTTGGCGAGCGCTTGTCAACATTCCAGAGCACCATGTCCCCCACCCAGATGGATCTATTCAAGGATGTGATCAGGCCACCGGCAGGCTGCCTCCAACCGTTCCCGTCCGACGATCGGATCAACCGCCTCGTTGAACAGAGTACCGTGTGTTCAACACAGCCACAGCCCGACTCGAGCGCAATCACTGTTGCCAACATCAAGGTCGTGTTGGCGATCATGATCCCGTCCGACTGTCTGCGAATTCCATACAGAAGACTGTGTTGGCGTCAGCAGGACGATGGTTTGATATCTCTTGTTGCACTTGTAATGCGACGAGATGCTCTCGGACACCTCATGCGAGTAGTGCAATTGATCGACAACTAAAAAATAGCCAGCAAGAGCCGGAACCCATACATCAAAGTCCGGCCTCGGTTTGTGATGATCAACAAGTTCAACAAACTCCTGGTGATGCCGCAGAACCTGTCAGTCGATGAGTGCGTGCACATTATCATGGACACCACAGAACCAAGCAGTTTGTGAGAGACAAGCCTGTGCGGTTTGGCTCCAAGCCATGGTGCATCTGCACAACGGAAGTCTACCTGGTGCATGCGGTGCCGTACTGTTGGTCTGTGGCGGACCTTCCGTGAACGGGGTTCGTCCAAGGAGCTGACGTGGTGCTTGGTCCTGTGGAGAAGTGTCAGCTGCGTCGAGAGCATCACGTCATGTTCGACAACCTGTTCACACATCTGCCTCTTGCTGGCTGAACCACCTGCCAGCTGCCGGAATACGAGGGACAGGGACGGCGAGAGAGAACCACACCGCATCTCTGCCCCCCTCGACCATCTGTCAGCTGCCGGAATACGAGAGACATGGACGACGAGGGAAAACCGCGCATTCCGAAGAACTGTGGCCTGACGACGAGTGCTGAGATGAACACGACGAAGACGAAGACGAAGACGAAGACGAAGACAGGACCTGGCTCATCATGTGCACCGAGGGCGTGCTGCTGGTGCGGTAGACCGAACAACAAGGTGATCACCATGATGAGCAGCACACACGGTGTTGATACCATCCAGAAGGCAACAAGGTGGTCCCGTCAAACAAGGAAGAACGTGACCGTGGACGTACCGTGCGGCGCAGGGCGTTACACAACCGGAGCATGGGCCGGATGGATCTGCACGATCAGCTTGTCGCCAACTACTTCCCAACTTGTCCCTAGTTTGTCGCCAACTACTTCCAAACTTTTCCCCAGTTTGTCGCCAACTACTTTCCAACTTGTTCCCAGTTTATTGCCAACTACTTTCCAACATGTCCCCAGTTTGTAGCCAACTACTTCCCAACATGTCCCCAGCTTGTCGCCAACTACTTCCCAACATGTCCCCAGTTTGTCGCCACTGAACTTGAATTGAGAGTGTAACATTTTTATTTTTTCATCACCGATTCGCCCTAGCTTCCTGCTTTATCATGAAAGATCAGTCTACATCAGTGACCGCGGATAACCTATGGCAACCTTTCTTAAACTGGAGCTAACTGTGGGCATCATTCGACAATCAAATCCAGGTCAGCGTTGATAAATTACATTACACATAATTTTGAAGCTGAAAGAAGGCCACCTAAGGTCAACCTAGGTCAGCCTAGGTCAGGACAGGTCGAGCCTGGGAGGGGTCCCGTTGGAGCGTACTCGACTCGAGGGAGTGCCTCGAGGGAGTGCCTCCCTCTCGAGGAAAGAGTGCCTCCTCCCTCCCGACTCGAGGGAGTGCCTCCCTGGAGTCTGAGAGCTCTAAGGTTTTCGACATGGAGTGGTGTCTGAATGTCCCACAGACGCGTCATCGGTGACCCGCGCATGCGCACGTCAATGGACGCGAATCTGGCCCCTACGTAAAATACAACCTCCTTGCAGAATCTAGCTGCATGTCACGGTATTTCATGGCTTAGATATGCTGCATGACGTATAAATGAAACTTCCCACCAGCATGGTTGGACACATGGCATGGTCCTGGATGTTTGTCATCCAGAACATTCTCAAACATTTCTGGGAAAATATCCCTTCCTTCTTTGCCAGAAGATGAATTGAGTTACTTGAAAATAAGCAAGCTGATCGTTGTTTCATAAACATGCCCAAAGCTGACAAGGCTGACAATGCTGACAGCGAAGTGCACACATAAGCTCTTGATGTCAGGAACACGGACGACAATTATCATTCCCGACTTGGATTGCCCACCAATTTTGCTCCGAACTTCAGGACTTCGAAACATAAATCCAACCCTGCTGCATTATTGACGGCTTGGGACAACATTTAATCAGTGCTATTACGACATCGCGTGCCAGCGAACTGCACGAAGTATGTTTCACTCAGCTCTTGAACATGCTGATCAACACGTTTTCTGAACATGTTTCGAACATGTTTTTTGTAATTCCACACTGGTCTGAAGGTGTCATGCGGAAGACATGCTGGTGTAATGATTTAGCAATGCTGTTGGCTGCGTCGATTGTGGTACATTCTTGTACATGGTTTGTACATGGTTTGTACATGGTTTGTACATGGTTTGCCATTGGGAAATGCAATAGTTTTAGCAGTAATATGAATTTTCAGGCTTCGATAATTTCCTTGCCGATGACATTCTGTTCTTGCTCCCATGTCTGCGTCCGTCCCTCAATACTGATCACCACACCAGTGTGTTGTGCGGCCTGTATGGATGTGGTGAGATGTGGTGATGTGGTGAGCAGTGAACAGGTCACATTGGCCAGCAGTTGCATACACTGGTGAATAGTGCGGCACACATGACTGGATGAATGGTGAGACATAAATGACTGGATGAATGGTGAGACATGAATGACCGGATGAATGGTGGGACATAAATGACTGGATGAATTGACGATCATACAGAGAGTAAGTATTCTTGTTGGTACCATTTTAACATCTATTGAGGTGACAATATACACATACACATCGGTTTAAGGCCTTTGTTGTTAGCCATCATGATGTGACAGCCCGATGGTGTCTGATATGCTGTAGGTGACAGACTGGACAACTGTTTCAACTGTCGGTGTTGGCGTGTTACGCAATTATTGGAGGAGCCAAAAATTATCCTGCACCTGCTCGCGTGATAATGCCCCTGCTCCTGCTCACGTGATCCTGCTCCTGCTCCTGCTCAGGTGATCCTGCTCCTGCTCCTGCTCACGTGATCCAGTGATCCTGATCCTGCTC